>PISX010003548.1:0-135546 GCA_004024625.1 Mellivora capensis
GTGCTCACGTGCTCAGGTGTTGTGGTCCATGGGTGGGCATTCGAAGTGCAGCTCTGAAGGACCCATCTAAGCCCAACTCCAGGAGTGGTCCTCTGTCCAGTCAATAGGGCTGAAGACACTTGCCCATCAGGGCAGGGTTAAGTGAGATCACTCTAGGAGTCAGATAGCACCCTGTGCACCTGGCGCTGAGTGTTAGGTGATCACCGATCTGTTTTGCAGAGTCCTAAGAACGTCCTAGCTCCCAGCTCACTTAATCTTCACTAGGCCCCCTTACAAGAAAACCCAGTCACTGATGAGGCCACTCGGGCCCAGACAAAGCAGGTAACAGACTTGGGTTGTCCAGCTGCCCTGGGGCACGGCTGGCCAGAGGCTAAAAAGCCCATAAGGACAGCCACAGGAACACTAATGTGATCACGAGGCCCCAGTCCCTCCCAGGGACCCTTCTCTGGGCTCACAGCCCCAGCCCTGCACAGTGTCATCCTGCCTCCTGAAGGGGCACTCACTGCAGCTCCTCCTCTCAGAAAACCTTCCATTTACCCTGAGCCCTGGGGAATTCATTGCCCGGGACTCCCAGTCTAGGGCTGGAATTTCACCTGAATCCTGGAGAATTTCAGTTCCTCCTGAACAGGGACGTTATGACAGAGCCCTGTGTGACGGAGAAAAGAGCTCTGTCCTGGTCAATGCTGTGCACCTGCAGGGAGCAGGAGAGGTCCTGAGTGGGTGCTCTGAGGCAGAGCTGGGGTGCTGGCTGACTGGATGAAAATGGCAGACGTGGGGTGTACCTGAGGCCCCGTGACTAGGGCTCAGGAATGGATTAACGAGGCTCCCGGGGTGGAAGGGGATGCCTGGTGGCTGGCAAGGGGAAAAGAGAGCTGTCTGCAGAGAGAAGGGGTGTAGCAGCTGCCACCAGAAGAGGAGGTTTGGGGAAAGGAAGGGACTGTTCAGAGGGATTTAAGGGGAGAGGGCAGAGGCAGTGAGAAGGAAAGGCCTCTCCACTCTCCACGATACGGTATCCTACAGTGGGTGCTGAGAGATGGCAGAGATGACAGGATCCATGGGTCTCCTTTTGCACCCAGGACTCACCCTAACACCCCGAGGGGCAGGACGCAGAAGTCACTGTGACCAGAGGTGACCAGAGTGGGTCAGATCACGGTCATCCCCAGGATCCAGACCTGAGAGGTCACTCTCAGAACCCTTCAGTCCCAGAGAACTCCCCAGCCCTGGGGTGAACCCGACTTCTGGGTGACACCGTGGTGACTGCAGACAGCGAGCACGGCAAGACACCAGGCCTGTCCACCACAGGGTGGACGGAACAGAGAGTCACTGTCACTGCCCATACAGCAGCGCTGAGCTGCAGATTGGTGGCTCTGTGTCACCGGGTGCAGCCTGTAGGCTCTGGGAGTGGGTGCGGGAGGCCTCTGAGCAGAAGGGCAGCTGTTCCAAGGACTAGGAAACCTCTCAGCGAGTTGGCACTATGTTGTCAGGTGTGACAAGCTTCAAGCTGTTCCTTGGTTGGTGTCTAGGATGAGAGATCTCCAACCGATTTGTGAGTCTCTATCCCAGGGTACGAGGTCTCCTAACTCTTTGGGGTGGGGGATGGTCTTTGTCCAGAGTGTTGGGTCTCTGAGCTGTTCATGTATCTGCATCTGAGAATGTGGCTGAGAGGAAGGCAGGATGGACCTCAGCCACACAGGGCTTAGCGCTAGGCCTGGGACTTCACATTTGCTGTGCTGTCCCCCATGCCTGGCCTGCTACCACAGGGATGAAAACTTCGGCTCCCCATCCTCCAGGAGGGCCTTTCCTCAGTCACATGCAGCTCCTAGGAACCCATGGTAACAATACAGATAAGACGCATATCATCTAACATTATCCCTGTCCCTGCCAGGGGCCAACTCCTGTCACAAACCGATGTACACGTACCAACTCAGTTAATTTGCCCAACACCTAAGGAGAAGGTCATCATTTGCACATGAGGGGGCTGAAGACGAGGGAGGAAGAGCAATCTCAGCTCCTGAGGAGGGAGAAACTGGATGTGACTTAAGCTCTTTGAAGGAGGCAGGCACAGCTCTGCCAGCAATGCCTGGTAGGGGGTGACCAGAAAGGGGGAAGGGCGAGGGTTGCCCAAGGCCACAAGGACCATGTAACCGACTCACTTTCAGGATGTCTGTCTCTCCATCTCTCACGCACACACCCTGTTCCCCGGCTCAGTGCTTAATGTGTGAAATGTGGAGGTGGGGGTGGAAGCGACAGAGGTGAGGGAAGTACCTCGGTGCATCACGTTGCACAAAGCCTCAAGCAAACCTAGAGATTCCTGCCTTCGCTTCCCTCCTTGCAGCATTTTTGGGCACTGAGATCAGCAGGAGGGTCATCAAGGGCATGAGGGAGTATGAGGAACCATGTGTACAGCATAAGCCTCCCCGTAACTGAAGTGCGTCCTTGTCCTGAGGAGCAGAGCGTCCCAATGTGGGTCAAGGCAGTGTGACTGAGGCCCAGATCACAGACAGCTGAATTATTACGTCAGGGGCATCTTTTGCTCTGGAGAGACAGGCACATCCTCCAGTAGCAGAGCTGGGGGCCCCTAGGTGGGTACTAATTCAGTGGGGAGAGTGTGCGGCCAGAGTCTCTGTCCTGGTCTCTCTAATGCTCTTCTCTGGCTTCTCTGTGCCTGTAACTTTGTCTCTGTTGCCCACCCACCTCAGTCATGCCAGAGGCCCTTGCTTGGCCTCTCCTGAGGCTATCTTCCTTTCACATGCCTGTTCATGGGGAACCCTGGGGGTGGTGGTTGAGGGAGGGTAGAGGGAAGGTTCTCCTTTGGGGCAAGTAAGGAGCTGTTTCCCATGAACTGGGTGCCCTGGGCTTCTGGCCTCTGAAAGAAACCTAGGGGCTTTTTTACTACAAACAAAACACAACAACAACAACAAACCCAACCCAACCCAAACCAAGCAACAAAAAACCCCCAAAACTAAACCTCCAGGGCTCACAGAGTAAATCAAAGTCCTCACCTTGGCCCTGAAGGCACTACAAGATCTGGCCCCTCCCACCTCATCTCCTACCTCTCTCCTTCAGCCAAGCTGAGGCAGCCACAGACCTCACAGTGCCTGATACACCCTGGGCCAATTTCCACTCCTGCCCTTTTCCACTGGCTCCTACCTCTGTCTGGGATACTTTTCTTGCAGATATTCGTCTCCTTTAGGGGTCTGCTCAAGGATCACATGCTTTGAAAGAATTTCCTTGACGTGTTTCTAGAAATTCACCCCTCTATTTCATTTTGCTGATTTACTTTTCATCGCAATTGCCAAAACCTGAAACTTCCTAACATTTTTGTGCTGTATGATCCCAACAGAATGTAAGCTCCATGAAAGCAAGGTTTTCTTTTTTTTCCCCCCTATATCCATACAATTGTATTCCTAACATCCATTATATGGTCTGACACCTAATTTGGAGGGAATGAATGAATGAATGAATGAGAGAATGAATAAATAAATGCACGGCGGGCGATGAGACCCAAAGCCACACAGGGTAAAGGATTCTCCTAGGGAACATGTTCAAGGGTGACAGGATGGTGACGGAGTCGGCGGTCTGCGGTCTTTAGATCACCTTCTCGGTGTCCTCGGGGCTCCTGGGAGATGGCTCCTTCCCTAACAAAACCAAAGATCCTGCTATCTCTCTGATCTATTCCTGATAGTCAACCACAGAGGCCTGCCCCACACCAGGCCTCTAACACCCCCACTAGACCCATTCTGCATTGCCCAGGGAGACACAAGCCAGCGTAACGCCCAGCACATTAAAAACGCTTGTAACGCTCCCTGGTACAATGGTGGCCACTGCGGGGACGTAAACTTCAGCTTAGCAAGACTTTTCCCCGAGTCCAAGACTGCAGTGAGCTGTGGGGTTTGCATCCTGGCTTTGCCCTCCCTCCCTTTGGGGCCAGCCTGGAAGAGCCCATGGGCCTCCGCATCGACCAGCCATTCCAGGTTCGCACCACTAAGGGGCGCTCCAGGTGGAACAGGAAGACTCTCCGGACGTACCTCCCAGGGGCACAGAGGTAGGACCATCCGAGCAGGAAGGTACCACTATAGAGACGCGGGGTCCGATTTTGCAATAACCCACTGTGTAGGAGACTACACCGAAGGTCTGCATCAGCCACGGTCCCCAGCGGAAGCGCTAATACGCCTCCGAGCCCTTCCCCACCCGCTCCACTCCATTCTCCCAGCGCATTTGAGCCAGAGCGGACAGCCGGTCTGAGCCCGCAGCCGTCATTTCACTTCGCCGTCTCTACATGGTCACGTCCAGCTGGGCAACAACAGGGCGAGAGATTGGCTCTCCATTGTAGGGGGCGGGGACAGCGACTTTCTAGGTGGTGATTGGTTCCGGAGAGTTCCCCTTCCCGGGCGCACAGTGCCTCCGGATGAACCCCCTAGTCCCCGCCTCTGTCTTCGAGTACCCAGTTCCCATTGGTCATCGGGCTGGGACAGGCAGTACGGCGGCTGAGCTGGAGCACAGCGGGAGGGGTGTGTGTGGTGTTTGGGTGTGCGTGCGTGCGTGCGTGCGTGCGCGTGCCTTTCGGAGTGTGAGTTGAACTCTTCGGGGACCGGCTGCTGCGAGGGAATGAAGATGCTGCCTTAGTCGGTGGCGAAGATCGGCGCAACAGCTGGCTGCCAGTGTCTGGCGCTGGACGCGCGCGGTGACTGTACCGTCTTCACGTGAGCTCTTTCAGTCTTGTTCAGACCTAACTCGGTCACCAGCCTAATCGGGCCGGTCTGGCACGGCGCCTCAGTCGTACAGATGCAATCAATTAATGGTCCGGGCGAGGTCTGTGCGCTTGGTTGGCGTCCCTACCTAGGAAGTGAAGTGTGTCAGGCAGTTTGGGGATGTGCACCGCTCTAGGTAGGTCAGTACAGATGCAGTTTGGGCGCATTTGATCTTTCTGAGCCTTTTGGATATCGGAGTGGATTGTGTACGTCATGGGATAAAGTGTCGTAGGCTGTGTGTGCCTGTATATCGGGGAGTGCGCTTTCTGAGCGCTTTGTGCATTGGTGTCCTTGGGTTTGAGATCTCTGTGTTGGCATCTGCACCCTAGGGTGTGAGGTCTCTAAGCTGTTTGTGATTCTGGGTTTTAAGTTGTGACGTCCATGAGCTACCTGGGGTGGGGGAGGGGCACTGACTTAAGGATCTGAGCTGTTTGGGAGTCTGTGTCCAAGGTGTAGGTTCTCTGATTCGTCTGGGGGCTTTATCGGAAGGTTCTGTGATGTTTCCGAGTTATTTGAACTTCTGTCTTTCTCTTTTTGTGGAGGTCTTTGTATTAGCCTGGGAGGTGTCTGCATGGTTTGGGAGCCTCTTTAAGATGTGACATACCTGAGCAGATTTAACTTGTGTCCTAGAGTGGAGACGTTGGCCTGTTGAGGTGTGGGAGTTGTCTCAGTGTGTGTGATCTCTGTTGCTTTGGGGAGTCTGTGTCTCCAGTTGTGAGCTCTTTGTGCAGCGATTTTTGGAATGCTTTTTAGGTTGTGTTCAGTGATCTGTTTTTGTTGTTTCTATCTGAGCTGTTTGGGGGTCTGTGTCTTAGAAGTGAAATCTGTTATCTTTGTAGTTTTGACGTCTGTGTCCAGGAACTGAGGGTCTTGGAACCTGGCAGATGTGATTCCGAAGTCCAGAGCCCCAAGTCCTGTTTGTGTCTTTGGGCAAGTCACCTGTCTCCTGAAGCCTAAATATGGACCGCAGTCAAAAAAAAAACAAAAACAAAACAGTGGGGCCAGTGCCTGCCCTGGAGGGTACCTGTGCAACTTAGAAGTGTAGATGTCCTGACTCCCAGCCATCCTTCCCCAAGAATTTTCTGATCACCTGCTGTGAGCCCGAGTACTTTTCTAGGAGCACATAGAATACAGGACGAAACTGACAAAGTCCCGCATTTCATAGTTAGCCAGTAAATGTATATTGACTATCAGAGGGTGGCAAGTGGTTCAAAGAAAGATAAGGCCAGTTAGAGGAAAGAGTTTGTGGGGAGCATGTTGTTATTTGTTCAGGGTGATGAGGGAAGGACTCCCTCACACCGTAATGACTGAGTAGAGGACTGAGGAAATGAAGGAGCAGGCCACGGAACCACCTGCCTTGTTAGAACATCACAGGAAGAAGGTACAGCAGGTGCAATAGTGCTGAGGGGACATCCAGTGGGTGTGTTCCTGGATATCAAGGATTCCTGTGATGCTGCTCAAAGTCTTCATCACGGGCTTTGACACACAGAGCTCATCGAAAGGTGTCTGTTGGTGTTGTCTCTGTTTCTCCCACAACCTGTGAGGGAGAGGTGGTCTTCATCCCCTTTTCACAGACAAAGGACGCAAGGCTCCAAGAAGTACACAGAATCTGCTCTCCTGCTTACACCTGAAATTGCTAAAGAGGGGGAAACCTTGTGCTCGGTCACGAGAGACAGAGGGCTTAAGTGTCGGAGCTGCAGGGTGGACGCCATTCACACTGGATGTCAGCCAGCCAGCTCATAAAAATGATCATACGTGAATCACGACCCTCATTACCTTTCTACACTTGATGGAGGACAGGACTGAGAAAGCACAGGGGTAGAGAAGAGAGGCAGAAAGAGGAAGGTGGAGAGCAGTGAGGAAAAAAAGAAGCAAAAAGCACTGGCTTCGTGATACTGCCCAGATTTGGCTCAGTTCACCTTAATTAACTGATTGTATTGAGATGTATTCACCTCTTCGCCTCCTCTTCCTTTCCCTTCCCTTCCCTTCCCTTCTCTTCTCTTCTCTTCTCTTCTCTTCTCTTCTCTTCTCTTCTCTTCTCTTCTGTACCTGAGCAGTTCAGCCCTAAAGCCGTTTGTGGCTACAGACCATGGCTAGTGTATGTGTGTAGGGGCATCCGACGCTTGAGGAGTCAGAGCCCAGGCACAGGGAGAAGGGCATCCATACATAGGAGCAGGCTGTATGGGGGACAGAGCCCACGGTGGTGAGGACGATGCCCCCTAGGAGTTGGATGGGGAGAAGGCTTACGGGCTCAAGGATTCCAACTGGAGTGGTGTACAGTGGTTCAGCAGAGCATGTGGCGGGGAGTGGGGGGCTCTGTTGTGCAGGTGGTATGGCTTATATCCAGTGGGATTCGTCAGCTCAGTAAATGAGGAAGGATATTGGGAGACATGACTCTCACTGAAGAAAACAATTTCTGAGGTGGTACATTGGGATTGGAGTTCTTAAGCACGTGAACTTGTGCTTTTCAGTATGTACATGTGCGTCTACGCATAGATTGATAAATACAGATGTGTGATTGATAGATACGCGTGTGTGTTGGGATGGCAGAGGGAAAGGAGAAATGAGCCTGGCTCAGCTTGTGGTACCAGTAGTAAGGGCCAGGTCAAGGAAGGATTGGCTGATGTCAGAAGGACACAAAATGTCTTGAAGGGGCCCCCCTGGGACATATTGGGGGTAATTTTGGTTTTTTTTTTTCAGCTTTATCGAGGTACTGTTGATATATAACATAAGTAAACTGAAGGTATACAAGGTGATGATGTGATACATGTATATGCTGTAAAATAATTACTATGTAAAGTTAGTTAACACTCTTGTTCTTTCCCGTAATGACCATTTTTGTGTGGTGGTAACATGTAAGATCTAGTCTCTTAACTTGCCATATCTAATACAGTATTGTGAATGATGGTCACCATGCTATCAATATTACATTAGATCCCCATAACTTATTCATCTTATGGCAGGAATTTGGTACCCAGAACCACCGTTTCCCCCCAAACTCTGGCACACACCATTCTCATCTCTATTTGTACGAGTTTGCTTTTTAAATGTCCACATATGTGAGAACATACAGTGTTTGTCTTTCTCTGTCTGACTTACCTCAGTATAAAGTCTTCAGGGTCCATCCATGTAGTTGCAAAAGGTAGGATTTTCTTCTTTCCTATATCCAAATAATATTCTGTCGTGTATCTGTAGCACATTTTCAGAATCCATGGATCCCTCCGTGGACACAGATGTTGTTTCCATATCTTGGCTGTTGCTGCATAGAAAATCATAAAATTGGTGTTACTCCTCCAGTTTTCTTTCTCTTCTTCAAAATTATTTGACTGTTCTAGCTCCTTTGCCTTTGTACCTAAACTGCATAATCGGTGTATATTTCCTAAAAGTCCTACTGGGAGTTTTGGTTGGAATTGTTTTTAAATGGGGGATCCCAGGGCATCT
This sequence comes from Mellivora capensis, assembly GCA_004024625.1. Taxonomy (NCBI): domain Eukaryota; kingdom Metazoa; phylum Chordata; class Mammalia; order Carnivora; family Mustelidae; genus Mellivora; species Mellivora capensis. The sequence continues at coordinate 8,193 of PISX010003548.1, forward strand.
GGGTGGCTCAGCGGATTAAGCCTCTGCCTTCAACTCAGATCATGGTCTCAGGGTTCTGGGATCGAGCCCTACATCAGGCTCTCTGCTCAGCAGGGAGTCCCTCTCTGCCTGCCTCTCTGCCTACTTGTGATCTCTCTCTCTCTGTCAGATAAATAAATAAAAAATCTTAAAAAAAATAAATAAATGAGAGATCCCTTTGGGACCTATTGACATCTAAATTATACTGACTTTATCAGCCCCTGAACACAGTATGTGTCTCCATTTATTCAGGTCTTCCTATACTTCTTCCCTTGGCTTTTTGTGGTTTAGGGCACACGGATCCTGTGTAGGTTTCGCTAGGTTTGAGGAGGGAAGCTATCGTAAATGGTACGTGCGAGTGATTTCTGCTTTTTGTTTTGTTAGGTAATTGTTCGTTGCTACCATGTAGAAATTTGCTTGACTTTTGTGTTGAGCTTGTATGCTCCAGCAACGTCGACTGCACTTATTCTAGGAGGTTGTTGTTGTTTTATTTCATGGGATTATCTATGTACATAAACATGTCATCTGTGAATTGAAATAGTTTTATTTCCTCCTTCTGGATCTTTCCTTTTTCTTTCCTTTGTGAAATGCCTAGGACTTCCAGCAAATATTGAATAACAGAGGGGAGGGTGGATATCCTAGCCTCATTCCTGGTCTTTGGGAGAAAGTATGTAGATTTTCTCCATGAAGTAGAATGGACGGTGTAGGTATTTTTCTAAGATTCTTTATATCCAGGTTAAGAAAACTCACTTCTGGGACGCCTGGGTGGCTCAGTTGGTTGGACGACTGCCTTCGGCTCAGGTCATGATCCCGGAGACCCGGGATCGAGTCCCGCATCAGGCTCCCAGCTCCACGGGGAGTCTGCTTCTCCCTCTGACCTTCTCCTCGCTCATGCTCTCTCACTGCCTCTCTCTCAGATAAATAAATAAAATCTTAAAAAAGAAAAAAAAGAAAACTCACTTCTGTTCCTGGTTTGCTGAATGTTTTTATCATGAATGGCTGTTGAGTTTTGTCAAATGCTTTCTCTGAATGAATTGATATGATCGTGTGGTTCTTTTTTTTTTGATACACTAATGTAATTTATTATTTGACTTTTTAGAAGATTTATTTACTTATTTATAAAGAGAGAGAGTGGGGGGAGGAGCAGAGGGATAGGGACAAGCAGACTCCCTGCTGAGCATAGAGCCAAGGCAAGGCTCCATCCATCTCAGTACCCTGAGATCCTGACCTGCGCCAAAACCAGGAATTAAAGCTAAAGCCTTGGGAGGCTTAACCAACTGAACCACCCAGGCGCCCTTATTCATTGAGTTTTTGAATACTGCACCGCCTTTGCATTTCCAGGATAAACCCAACTGGATCATGTTGTATTATTGTTTTGTATATTATTGAATTTGTTTTGCTAGTACTGTCTTTGTCTGATTTTGGCATCGGGGTAATGCTGATCTGATCAAATGATTCAAGAAATGTTCCCTCTCCTCCATTTGCTTGAAGGGGTTGTATAGAATTACTGTTATTTCTTCTTAAATGTGTGGTGGGATTTTCCAGAGAAACCGGCAGGGCCTGGAGATTTCTTTCCTGGAAGTTTTTAAAAGATAAAAATTTTAAATGTATGTTTGTTTTTCAGATTATCTGGGTGGGTTGGGGTGTTGTTGTTGTTGGTTTGTTTGCTTGTTTTTGGTTGAGTTTTAATAGTTTGTGCCTTTCAAGCAATTGTTTGTTTGATCTAAGTTACCAAATGTAGGTGCACAGAGTTATTTCTTAGAATCCTTTCAATTTCTGTGGAGTCTGTAACCTCTTTCTTTCCTCATAGTCTTAAGTTGTATCTTTCCTTATCTTTCTTTCTGCCTCAGTGTGGATAGAAACGTAGGAATTTTATTGACCTTTTCAAAGAACCAGCTTTTGGTTTCATCCACTGTTCTTTTCCTGATATCTGCTGTAATGTCTGTTTTCCTTATTTACTTGCTTTGAGTTTATTTTTATTTTCTTTCTCTAGTTCTTAAGGGGGAAGCTTTCATTATTGATTTGGATCCTTGATTCTTTCTAATACACACATTTGATGCTGTACATTTACTGCTAAGCACTGGGGTAGCTGCATCCTGCAAATGTGGACACGTTGTATTTTCATTTCCATTCAGTTCATCTAACGAAGGGTTAGTATCCAGAATATTTCCTAATGTCCCTTGCGACTTGCCCTTTGGACCATGGATTATTTGGAAGCATATGGTGTAATTTCCTTGTATTGGGAGATTTTCCTCTTCACTTTTTCTTACATATTGGAAGTTTCTCTCTTCTGCTCAGACCACCTTCTCTGTATAATTTCAACTGTTTTATAATTTGTAGTATTTCTTTTATGACCCAGGATGCAGAGTACCTTGGTGAAACTCCCTATGCCCTTGAAAAAAATGTGTATTCTGCCACTGCTATGAGAAGGGTTCCGTACTTGTCACTTACATCCAGGTAGTTCACGGTGTTGTTCGGTTCATCTACGTAGTGCTGATTTTCCTCTGTTCCTTCTGATACTACTGAGTGAGTGTTGAACTCTACAGCTATCATTTGTTCATTTATCCTCCTGTTCTCTCTGACCTGGTTATGTATCTTGAAGCTTTGCTGTTGGGTGTTGTGCAGAGAAGAGTTAACAGAGCAGGCCTGAGACCACTGTCCTTGCAGAGATCAGCATGTTGGCCCTTACCTTGCATCTGGGAACTTGAATGTTGGAAGGCTTCCCACCATTCCCTGCCCAAGCAGGATGCTTTACTCTTCCTAAACTGTCCAAGCAATATGTTTCATGCTGAACACCTGCTTTCCCTCTGGAAATCTGAAATCTTGGTACGTGCTGTGCGGAGAGTACTTACTTACGTGACCAGCCCCCAAAACAAACCTCCCGACACGGTGTTAGTCATGCATGGGCTTCCCTGTAGACAACATTTTGTGTGCGACATCATGATTTGTTGCTGGAGGCACAAACAGCATGACTTTACTGGGAAAGGACTCTTGGAAGCTTGCACTGGTTTCCTCCAGATGTTACTTGGGTAATTTTGCTTTGTATCCTTCTGCTGTAATAAATCTTAGCCCTGAGGATGAATGACTGTGTGTGCTGAGTCCTTTGGGCCCTCGTGGGGATTCCCCAAAAGGAAGGGTGGTCTTGGGACATCGGAAACAGCGGTGGTAGCCGTGGGACTCACTAGCGAGAAGACCCTGACTCAACTAAAATATGGTGAAAGACTTGTTTGAGTAAGGGAAGGGTGATGTGGTAGAGATGATGAACCTTCTGTGCCCCGGTGACTGGATGTACCCATGGTAGGAACCGCGGCTGAACTCCTGTAGCCACCTTGCGACTTAGCGCTTTATTTTCTCAGGGCCAGGGGAAAGGATACAAACCTTCCCAAAGGTGAGCTTTGGTCAGCCAAAAATGTTGCAGGTTTAACTCGCTCTCTCCTCCCAAGTGGGAGGAAACTAATTAGTTCCCTGAGCCAGAAAAAGCTTTCCATAAACTAGAGGCAGAGACGCGGGAAGGCACTCCAGCCTTTTCTTCACCTTGCTTCCTGCTGCTGTGGCTGCCTCTCCCAGCATTCCCGCCAGAAAGGCCCCTGGCCCCTGTGTGGTCACCCGGTAAGTGTCAGTTTACTGCTAGCCCTTTGCATAAGCTTTCAATGAAAGGGGAAAAGGGAGGATTTCAAAATGGCTTCGATCGTTGTAGCGTCTGGATGTATTGAGAAAATTGATTCAAGATGTGGGGCGGGGCCGCTATTCAATGCAGCTGCGCCCAGCAAGGGAACGACCTAGTCTAGCCTGGTCGCTGTGTGAATGAGAGAGACAAAAGGGACAGGAGGTGATGTAAACCCATTCTGAAAATGTTGAAAATTCAGGATCTCATCCTGATGGTTCCTAATGATCACATGTCTTTGTGGTTACGCAATAGGTTTTTCTATGAAAATGCTTTTGTCCCTTTTGAGAGCAGCCCCTCCATACAAAGCGTTTGGAGGAGAGTAGGGGATAAGTAAAGAAACGCAAGGGTTCGATTTCAGAATCGTACGCTGATTTGTAGCAGTGGAGAAAACCCAAACCTAGCACCTGGGGAGAAGCAGAGGGAGGAAGCAAAGACATTAATGGCCTCTGTTTGCCCAGACTGTTCCTGGAAACCGTTTTAAAGAAATACTCGAGGTGGGGCACCTGGGTGGCTCAGTGGGTTAAAGCCTCTGCCTTTCCCTCGGGTCATGATCCCAGGGGCCTGGGATCAAGCCCCACTCGGGGCTGTCTGCTCAGCAGGGATCCTGCTTCCCCGTCTCTCTCTCCCTGCCTCTCTGCCTACTGATCTCTGTCTGTCAAATAAATAAAATCTTTTTTAAAAAAAAGGAAAGAAAGAAAATACTCGCGGTGCCATCTTTCCAAGTGGCTGTGAGCACTCCGATGCAGACTGGCTGCTGATCGCCCCACATCCCCCCACCACACCTGCCAGAGCTCTGAGTGTGGGACAGCAGGCATTCCCCCAGCTCTCGGGCTTTGCACGCACAGCACTTCCCCGTGACCTCCTCTCTCGGAAAGAGGGTGACCTGGTGTTGTGGACAGACCATACTTCTGGAACTGACTGCCTCCAGGCAGCCCTCTGAAACCAAGGGCTCAGATGAATATAGCAAGTGGACGGGGAGTCTTGGAGGGGAAGGTCTCATGGTGGGAGGCCACGTCGAGGCCCCGGTGAGCTGCATCGCCTGATTCGTGTGTGTCTAGCTCTGGGCTCCCTAACAGTTGTAAACTCTGTTTCAGGAGTGTCCCGTGTGCCCTCTGCGATGACACATCCTGTGTGTGCTCTCTGACTAGCCTGACACCGCCTCAGCCTGGAAGACTTTCGGGTCAGCTTCTGCTTCCCGACCAGAGTGTGCTGTGCCCGAATTTGTGCCTCAGGCCGGCTAAGAACAAGGTTCATACAAACACTTCGGCAGTAAGTTATCTCTTTTTCTATGTTAGACTTTTATGGTTGGTGAGAATTGTTTTAACCGGTCAAGTCGGGGGCCCCTGAGGGATGTAATGGAGGCGAGTACCGCAGGCTCCTGTGACCCTGCTGCAGGGGTCTTCAGACGGAGACCTGGGGCACTTGCATCCCACCCTCCCCAGCCTGACGTGCTTCAGTCTGGACATGGTTCTGTCGCGGGTTCGTCATTATGACGCGGGGTCCAGCCATTCCCAGTCCTCAGTTCCACAAGTGTGGACTGGCCTTCTGCTGAGCATCAGGTCCTCTGGCCCGAGGGCACCAAGATGAGCGGGGTGTTGTTTCCAGCCTTCCGAGAAGGAGGTAAGACTCTGGTGAGGGAGACAGACGTGGAAACAAAGTGGCAGCGGTTAAGCTGCTTTTGTTCAGCCACTCCTGACAGATCACAGGATGGACATCTCCCACTGAATTCTTCCCATCCTTTCCCAGCATATCCTGCAGAAGATCCGTCTGGTCCGTACTCTCGGGTTCCCCTCATCCTGTTTCCTCCATGTCCCTCTGCAGCTCTCGAGTGATACTGGCATGTGGTCGCAGACTCCAAGCCAAGAAGGGAGTGGCTTTCGCTGATGTGTTTTCCAAAACGGTCAAGGGTTATTGGTACTTTTCCAGGTAAAACCTCGTGCCAGTTGCCCTCAGTTTACGGGGAAGTTACATTTATGGAAAATCCAGTGTATTGAAGTCTCTGCAAAACAGATTTGCATCCCTGCAACTTTGCCTTCCTGAATGCCAGTACCACCCTTTCATCATTTCAGCAATCAAAATTGCCCGCTGAACTTTCCAAAATGTGCCAGTATTTTGGTTTAATTACAAAGTATGATGTGGTTTTAAACCACAAGAAGATGGTCTTATGCAGGTACCCCCATCCCACCCAAAGCCTGGTATTCACAGACGAAGGATAGGAAGGTTGTGGTCCTTGTCTGCATTTGGTCAGAGGAAATAGCGTGGCAGCGTGGAGTAGGGCACAGTACCTTCCAGGAAGGATTCTGGGCACCTTCCTCTTCTGTGTGCTTCTTGTGATGAGAAAACGTTTCGGGGACAGCGGGGGTGTGAGGTAAAGCCTTGTTTCAGAGGTCACCACTGCCATGGGCTGTCACTGCCCAGGATGGTTTTGTGGTAGTCATGGCCCTTAGCTCTGGACCTGGGGTTCTCCTCATTGATGAGAAGCCTTTCCAGGTGCGGACAGCAGGGTGAGGGGCTGGGCTAGGGCTTGAAACTACTGTCCTGTTTGGGACAGCAGATGAGATCACAGACGGACAGCTGCAAGAAGAAGAGGACGATGATCTTCTAAGGTCAGGGGCAGGTTTCTGGCAGGTGAAGGGAAGACATTGGCCCCAAGTTCTGGTTGCTCCAGGCTGACGTGGAATGTAGTGTGGGTGCAAGAATGAACCGAAGGCTGAGAGGAGGTGGGGATAATAGATCGCATAACCTCACATCATATGGATTAGGTGGTCCCTGAGAAAAGCCCGCGCTGTCCTAGGAGCTAAATGTCATCTCCTGTCACCACCGCCACCCACTGGCCTCGAAGAGAATGGTTTCCAGCAAGCAGAACTCTTCAGGGAGGAAGGCCAGTGGGTTCATGGTGTCTTCTCAGAAAATCCACTGCCCTACCCCTGTTTTGACTCTCACGCTGTGTTCTTTATGTCCTGTCATCTTGCCTGCTTTCAGGCTGGTCTTCTCATGTGTGTGTCTGTCCAGAAAGTCAGTACGTTGGAGACAGGCTTGCTCCCAAAGGGGCTTAATTAAGTTCTTGAGTGTTTCCTAGGCAGAGTTAAAAAAAAAAATCACAGATTCTAGGGCACCGTTGTGGCCACACTAAGTGAGATTCACTGGGTGTGGATCACAGCATGTGCATTTTTTTAAGAGTTCCTGGGTTCTGACTCATGTGGACAGCTTGTCTGGGAACTACTGGAGCAGGGGAATGGTGCTATTTTTCTTGCCGCCAGGCTTCTCTCTCCTTTGTGAGGGTGCAGAAGTGACACCGGTCTTTGGTGCCTTCTCTGATGCACAGACCCAACACCATCAACCAGGAGACTGGCATGCTGTACTAAGGAGGCTCTGGGAGTACTGTTTCCAGAAAGTCTCCAGAATCCAGTCCAGTCGAGCTTCCGTCTACGTGATTGCTGTTGCACTCACATTTCTGTTTACTGTGTGCTTCCGTGCTCTGCATCCAGTTAGTGGTCTGTGTTAGCCCTTATTCTACATACTTTGCACTGGGCATTGGAGCTTACCAATGACTGAACGAATACACAGCGGGGTGAGTTTTCCGCAACGCCTTCAGACCCGTGCTTCCAGCCCTCACAGCTGGGCGACACTGAGCAAGCTGCTTAACATCTGGGAGCCTCGTTTCATGTACAACATGGAAATACTAGTTAATGCTAAGCGGGGCTGCTTCTTGGGGCAGTTTAGAGCACTGACTGTGTTCAGACAAGGAAAGTTGTCAGGACAGTGCCTGGCACGTGGAGAGCTGTCAGTGAGTTCTAGCTGCTGTTCCTGTTGTCGTTCTCACATTTCCCTGAAGCGTGTTCCAGACACATGGTGTCAAGACTACCTCTGACTCACCGGAGGGACTTGGCACTATCACGTCAGCTCCTCAGGGACTCCAGAGTCAAGTCGGGGGTGGGGGCGGTGGGGGCCCAGGGGAGGGCGTGTTTTCCCGTACCATAGTGAGTGTTCGGCCAACCTTATGGGTTATTATGAAGCCTGAATGGAAACTTCTCTAGGAGGTTAGAACAAATGACCTGTTCCTTCGTCTTATACGATGGTTGGAAAAGTAAGTGGTCACTGGATAAGGACAGAACACAAGTCTATGAATTTGCATAATCATGTCACAGAGCGAAATTTCAAGGCCAGAGACCCTCATCATGTGGCTTCTTTTCTTGCTGTTAGTTCTATTGAATCCACTTCTCCTGCATCAGATGGTCGCAAGTGAACCTGGGAAAGGTGGGAAACTGTTACTAGTCAGATTGTCAGCGGCACGACTTTATTTCTCGTGGAGTTTTCACCTGTCCGGTTTTATTGTATGGATTTTCCTCTTCCACTAATATTCATTATTGGTTTAACAAAGGCTGATGTATTTATATTTTCTGAGCTCCGTCATGAGGAGATGGTAAACAGTGTTTTTGGAGAGTCTGAGGAGAGGGGCAGTGGGGAGAGGAAGGCGGAGGGTGAGGTGAAGGTGTACGGGGGGCGGGGGCAGGAGGAGAGGCGTCACGGCAAACAGGAGGGGAACGATGAGGGGCACAAGCAGAAAGCAGAAGTAAAGAGACCTAGGAGTAGAAGCTCACACGTCAGGAGGCTTACTATAGGCTTGGCACTGTTTTTAGCTCTTTCTCTACAGATAGAAATTTAAAAGTCATTTAAAAGTCTCTTCAACCCTGGGAGGTAAATCTTTTTCATGTTAACATCCCTTTTTTACAAACCAGAAAACTGAGACACGTAGAGGTTAAGAGGGGAAATCACTTCCCCGAAGCCACCTAGCCAGCAAGGGCAGAGTCGGGGTTGTATCCAGGTCAGAGAGAGACATAGAGAGACTTGGGATTTGCCCCTAAACTGCAGTGCACCTCAGTGTCCAGTGTCCTCTGGCTCAAAAGGCAGGTGAACGTGTGCAGCAGCTTAATCTGATTACACTGCATCTGGGTATGGATTGATCTTGATGCCTCTTCAGTGCGTGAAACGCTGTGGGGTGGCAAGTCACTCTAGGCACATCAGTAAGTGGGTGCCTGGCTCATATCAAGGCCTGTACGTGTGGACGTCACCATCATTATCATGATGGACAGTAGTTTACGGTATAATGTTGGGAAGTAAAACAACAGAGAAGAGAGTGTAGGTGACCTCCCCGCTCCAATCTCGTAATTTTAAAAAATGCATAGAATGAAGCCTGGACGACAGTACAGCACAATAAGTCATTTTCCCTAAGTGTGAAACTCTTAGATAATTGGCAGATAACATTTTGTTCGCTGTTCGATGTGCTGTATCTTCTCTGTTATTGCACAGCCAGCGTTTCTGTTACGCGTTTTAAGTCGTTTTGATGAAGCTTTTGATCCAGCTTCGATATCCTTGCCAGGAGAAACACCAGTCAGGGCATTTAATGGAGAGAGGAGATCTATGGTTCAGTAGAGAGGAGCAGTGGGGGAAGCAGAGAGCTTTGGGCGGAAGGTTAGCTAAGTCTGCAGGTGCTGTGAAATCACCCCAGAGGATGCAGGCCAAAACCAAATCAAACGAGATAGCAGCTTGCATATCCGGAGGAGGAGACAGCTGCGCCATTGAGATGAGTATCTGCGCTAAGATTTCTTAGACTTTTACTCTCCGTTGGCCCCTGTGGTGCAGCAGGGCGACGTGTGGTTGTCAGGAGGCAGCACGGCTCTGCGCTGGGCGCAGAGTGGGTGAGAGCAGCAGCCTCACCTGAAGCATTCTCCTTTTGTGGGCCAGTTGGAGTGCTTTCCTTGATGTCTGGAAGCTGCCGGATTCAGAAGAGAAAACAGAAAATACACAGCACAGCAGTTAGATCCAGCTCTCCTCCAACAGATCCCTACGTCGCAAGTGAGCCGCAGGCACAGGTGTTGTAGTCATTGGTTGGGAATTAGCAGGTTGGGTTGGGAGACTCGAAGAAGAAACATGGAAGTGAATAAAAGGCGAGAGAACACCTCAAGAGGGGACAAACCGCAACCGTCCTGTTTTCTGGCCTTGCTTTTCCGCTAAGAAAATCGTGTGCTCCATTACTGTGGGGAGAGGGCACCCTGGCCCGAGGTCTGGGAAGGAATCGCTGCAAGTGGTGATGAGCATTCTGAGGACCCACCACCAGCGGGAACAAGGGGACAATGAGTGTGTGAAGGCGCAGAGCCTCTGCCTTTACCATAGACTCAAAGCTTTGTAGCCCTGCTGAGAGTCATGCTGCTTCACCTTACAGAAGCTCAGAGCCACCGTCTAGCAAAACTGCTGGTGCTTCTCCACATCCTGACCCAGCTCGGGGTGTCCGCCCAGGCACTGCTCACTGATCTGCAGGAGTGTAATGGTGACCGGGTGTGTTTGTGCGTGTAACGGGCGTAGGGAGAGCGACTGTTCATTCAACTGTGATTCACCGAGTTCCCAGCCACTATCTGGACACTGTGTTGGGTGCCTGGGAGATGTAGGTAATAAAGACACTTCCCTGTTTTTGTGCAGTTTATGCCAAATCATCAGAGAGTAGTTAATCTAACCATCATACAAAGAAACGTGAAAATTACACCCGCGATTAGTGGTACAAAGAGGTGCACTTTATGGAGGTATGACTGATAGGAAGAGCTGTATGTATTTCATGTGTACAACTTATATGCCGTCTCTGCCATCTAGGACATAGATGGAACCATCAGCTTCCAGGGTTTCCTCCCACCCCCTGTGTCTTGTTGGTGTGGTGGTTATATTCTTATCATTAGTGGTAAGGACACTTAACATAAGATCATCTCTTAGGGATTTTAAGCCTACAACACGGTTATCATCAGCGAAAGGCATGGGGTGTGCAGTAGAACTCCAGAACGTATTTATCTTGCATAATTATAAGTTTGGACCTTTGACGATCACCTCACGGTTCACCCCTGCCCCAGTCCCTGGCAACCACTGTTCTGTGCTCTGCTGCTAAGAGTCTATTTTAGATTGCATGCACAAGTGAGACAATGCCGTGTCTGTCCTTCTGTGTCTGCTTTATTGTGCTTAGCCATCATGCACCCCAGGTTTGCACGGCGTGCTCCTATCCATAGAAAACCCTGAAGACTCTGGCAGAGACCACACCAGACCAAAACAACGGTTAGAACTAAGGAGCAGATTCGGTAATGTTGCTTTCATTTTTAAAAAGAGTGTACTGGACGTGAGATTGTTGGCTGCTGAGCCTTTTGAATGATTATCCCCCTCCTTTTGTCCTCCGTTTTTTTCTGCTGAGAAATCTGCTGTTTATCTGATTGGCTTTCCCCCATAAGTGAGGGGTCCTTTTCCCTTGTTTTCAAGAGTTTCTCCTTGCCTTTGGCTTTCGGCATTTTTTACGGTGATGTGTCTGAATCGCTTCTCGTGTGTCCTGCCTGGGGTTCCTTTAGCTTCTTTCAGGCAGTATCCTTTTGAATGTTTTTTCTGCTCCTTTCCGTCTGTGTTCTGGCGCTCTCCTGCATCTCTGCGGGTGTTCTTAAGAGTGTCCCATATTTCTCTGCAGCTCCGTTTATGTTCCGTACTTGTTTTCCTCTTCTTTCTTCAGATTCTGCAGCCTCTATCTGTCTTTCTTCAAGATGGCTAAATCTTTGGCAGTTCAACTACCGTCGATCTCCTTGAGTGAATTTTTTACTTCAGTGATTGTGCTTGTCAACTCCAGAACTTCGATTCGGTTCTTTTTTGGTAATTGTTCTCTCTTTATTGTTATTCTCTGTTTGATGTGACATTTTCATCATACCTTCCACTACTTTGATTGTGGTCTCCTTTTGTTCTTCGGACCTAAGTATAACAGCAACTTTGAATTCCTTGTCAAATCTGTCATCTGGTCACAACCATAGGCAGTTTCTGTGGCTCACTTCTTCATACTTTCCTATTTCTTTGATTGTATTCCAGGTTTTTTTTTCTTGTCTGGAAACCTGACAATCTAAACTAGTCCGGTTGCTACACTGCCTAAACTCCTGTAGCAGTTCTGGGTACTGGACCATCCCACCCCTTCCCGGGTTTGTTACTGCTATTTGCTCGTTTAGTTGTTTAGTGTCTGACTGGTTCATTTAGAGTCTGTTTTCACTCCGTACTCTTCCCCTAGCCTCACCCCCATCCTCGCTGTGTTATGCTTCAGATTTTACTCCTCAGGGAGAGACGACTCGGGGATGCCCACTGTCACCCTGCGGTGACTGGTTGGGGCAGGGCTCTCTTGGATTGTCTCTTTCTCTGACCAAACCCAGCTGTTCAGGTCTACTAACTGGGGGCCGCTTCTGCTGTTTTCAGCGGTACCCTGGCTGTGCTGCTTCATAATAGAAACCTGTGAAATCCCTGCTCCCTTGAAGGGATAGCTGTCCACGTTAGTGTTAGAGATTTTTTTTTCTGACCCTAGGCAGGCTCCTTCCAGCTGTCTCTTCTCCCTGATTGTCTCAGGTAGTCCAGCCAGCCTACAGTTGATCCTCTGCGTTCAAGAGTTCCACCGACATGCTGTGGGTTGCCTTTTCCACGGGCTCCACTGTTTTGAAAGTGCCCCTGCGCCTAACCTTCAAAACACTGCATTGAAATGAAATTCATCCCTCTGGGAGGAGCTATCTGCTTCCAAACCTCTGAGCCACAACTCTGTAGTTGGGAAGTGGGGACGACGGGGGCACGGTGGCACGGCACGCTTCTCCTTCCTGTTTTTTATTTATTTTTTTGAGAGAGAGAGAGAGAGACAGAGTGAGAGAGCCTGAGAGGGGAGGTCAGAGGGAGAAGCAGACTCCCCATGGAGCTGGGAGCCTGATGTGGGACTCGGTCCCAGAACTCCGGGATCATGACCTGAGCCCAAGGCTGTCGCTTAACCAACTGAGCCACCCAGGTGCCCCTCCTTCCTGTTTTTTAGTGTGGTACTTTGTAGTGTTGCTTTTTACAATGTCTGTTTTTGGTTGTTTATGGCTGGTATATAGAAACAATTGACTCTATTGTACTGATCCTGTACTGATGTTGTGTTTTGTTACTTTGCTAAACTGGCCTCTTATTTCAAGTAACTTTTCTGTGGATTCTTTTTAGGGGTTCAGGTTTGCCTGTGAGTAATGACTGTTACATCTTTCTTTCCTCTGGACTTTTTTTATCGGCTAGAACAGGCAGTAAACTATTGACTAGAAGTGGCAAAAGTACACACACTTGCCGTGTTCCCTGTCTTAGAAGGGAAGCATTCACACCTTCACGATTCGTGGTTATATTCGCTTTAGCTCTTTCCGTAGCTGCCAATTATCCGTTTAAGGATGTTGCCACAGACTGAATGAATATTGCCATCTCCCAACATTCATGGTGAAGCCTTTCTCCGGTACGATGGTAATTGGAGGTGGGGCCTTTGGGAGGTGGTCAGGTCAGGAGTGTGGAGCCCACACGTGTGGTATTTGCCCCCTTATAAAAGGGACCCCTGAGCGCTCCCTCAGCCCTCCTGCCACGTGAGGACAAGAAGTCAGCAGCCTGCGTGGCAGGAAGCAGGGCCTCACCTGATCCTGAATCTGCTGGCACCTTGATCTTGGGCTTCCCGGCATCCGTAAGTCTAAGAAATACATTTCTCTTGCTTTTGTAAGTCATCCGGTCTGTGGTAGTTTTTTTTTTGTTACATGCGCCCTAAGAGACTAAGGCAGAAATCCCTCTCTGTAGCTGATTTGCTAGGCGTTTTTGTCAAGTACATTTTATCAAGTGCTTTTTATGCATCTGTTGAGATGCTCATCTATTTTTAGTCTGTTTTCATGGTCAGTTAGAGGGATTGATTATCAAGCACTCAACCCATCTTGAAGCCGTAAAGCAAATGCCATTTCACCATGGTATTTTATCTTTTGTATGCATTGCTGGTTTCAAAGAGCTGATATTTTATTTTGGATTACTGCATCTGTGTTCATGAGTTACATTGCTCTTGCTAGCCTGGAGAGTAAAACAGCCAGTTATGTTACCAGCAAAAATGGGTTTATTCAGGAATAGCAGAGAATTAGAAAATTGGAGCAAGCAACCTAAGGCAAAGTCCTAGGCAAGTCCAACAAACAAAGGAGAGGAACATTATTTCATGGAGAAGGAGGAAGTCGGGAGGGGTTGTTTGGAACAAAAGTCCATTGGAGAAGCAGCAAGAGTTCAGAGTGATGACAGTTGCTGGTTGGCTGAGTTGCAGGAGTAGTCCATATCTCGTAGGTGATGCCGTGTACATGTTTTCCTGTTGGGGCCTATAATTGAGGTTCTTTCATGTTGATTATTCCTCTGTTGGCTCTGTAATGGCCAGCCCTTCCTGTAATTGATGTTGAGCAGTATGGCTCTCCCTTCTAGGCTCTGGACTCTACTTTATACTGATATTTCCCTTTATTTTTTTTCACACTCTGTAATTGGTATTCTTAAGAGATTGTGTCTTGCTTTGATGTCAGGATGTGGCTGGCTCTGTAACATGCTTTAGGAAGTTTAACCTCTTCTTCAGTTACCTGGAAGCTAGGATGTAAACAATGAAGTCACTTAAGCCTTAATTTTTTTGTGAGGGAACAGTTTTTATTTTGTGTTTGATTTATTGAATTCATTCTCTTTGACAGATGTAGGGCCATTTGGGTTAACGGCTTTTTTTCTTTTTAAGATTTTATTCCTTTGAGAGAGAGCGTGAGCCAGTGCACGAGAGAGCGAGCGCGAGCCACAAGCAGGGGCAGAGGGAGAAGCAGACTCCCCGCTGAGCTGGGAGCCCGACCCAGGACTCCATCCAGACGCTGGGATCATGACCTGAGCCGAAGGCAGACACTTAACCTGCTGAGCCACCCATTCATTTTTACCAGTCTGGCTAAACCTATCAGATTTACTGATCTTGTCAAAGAACCAATTCTTAGTTTCATTGATTCTTAGATTCATTGATGGTTTCTACTAAGTTGATTTCTTTTCAGACCTCCATTAATTCTTTTTCTCCTTGCCTTAGGTTTAAATTGATTTTGCTTTTGTAATTTCTTTTTATTTATTTATTTATTTATTTATTTATTTATTTGACAGACAAAGATCACAAGTAGGCAGAGAGGCAGGCAGAGAGAGAGAGGATGAAGCAGGCTTTCTGCTGAGCAGAGAGCCCGATGTGGGGCTCGATCCCAGGACCCTGGGCTCATGACCTGAGCTGAAGGCAGAGGCTTACCCCACTGAGCCACCCACGCGCCCCTGCTTTTGTAATTTCTTAAGGTGACAGCTTAGATCATTGATTGGAGATGATTCTTCTTTTCTTATTTATTTATTTGTCAGAGACAGAGAGAGAGCAAGCGAGCACAGGCAGACAGAGTGGCAGGCAGAGGCAGAGGGAGAAGCAGGCTCCCTGCCAAGCAAGGAGCCCGATGTGGGACTCGATCCCAGGACGCTGGGATCATGACCTGAGCCGAAGGCAGCCGCTTAACCAACTGAGCCACCCAGGCGTCCCTGATTCTTCTTTTCTAATATAAGTATTTAATGATAGAAATTTCCCTCAGTGCATTGTTTTAGATTCACCTCACAAATTTTGATACACTGTGTTTTCCTTTTCAACTTCTTGCAGTTTCTTCCTTGATCCCCTCGTCATTTAGAAATGTCATTTAATTTCAAAACATTTTGTGGTTTTCTGGATAGCTCGCTGCAACCCATTTCTATTTTAATTCTTTGTGGTCAGAGAACCGAGTGTGTGTTTAGACGCCTTTAAAATGCCAAGATTTACTTTATGGCACGGCATATGGCCTGCCTTGGTGAGCACTGCCTGTGACTTCAGAAGAATGTCTATTCCGCTGTCTTTCTGTAAGTATCAGTTAGGTCATGTCTGTGGGGAGTCATGCTCAGGTGTTCCATAGAGGGTCTGATTGTATTGTCCACTTGTACTTTCAGTTGTGGGCAGGAGAATGCTGAAGGCTCTCATTATAACCAGTTTGTCTTTGTTCTTGGTTTTATCAGTTTTTACCTCTTGTGCTTTAAAAACACATGCACGTTCATGATTTTTTCATCTTCTCGATGGCGAGACCTCCATTTTGTTAGGTCACTCTGTCTTTTCCCTTGTGATGATCCTCATTCTGAAGTTTCCTTGGTGTAATAGTAATTTAGCCCCTCTAGCTGCTCATTCGATTCACGTTTGCTGGGTATATGTGTCTCTGTGTGTTCGGGGTGCAGGCACAAAATACCACAGACTGGGTGTCTTATACACAAACTTACTTCTCACTGTCACGGAGGTTGGACATCTGGGATCGGGGGCCCACCTGGTTGGGTTCTAGTGAAGGCCCTCTTCCAGGTCACAGATTTGTGGTCGTGCCCTCACATAGTGGAAAGACAATGTGAGTGGATCTCTCCGGAGCTTCTTTTATAAGGGCCCTGGTCCCCTTCGTGCGGGCTCTGCCCTAGGACCTACCCCTCCCAAAGGCCAGCCTCCTAACACCATCATCTTTGGGGGTCAGGATTTAACGTAAGAATTTTGGAGGAGACACCTTCAGACCATAGCAGGAACATTTTCCATTCACTTACTTTTGACTTATGTATGTATTTATGCTTAAGTGCGATTCTTTTGACAGTATATAGTTGGGTCTTGCTATTTTGATCTGAAGTGACAAATTAGGTCTTTTAATTGACGTGCAGGCAGGGTACATTGAGTGTGTTAACAGTTTACGTGTACATCTGCCATCTGGCTGGCTGTATATTTCTATCATATGTATTTTTTATTTAGATTTTCTGTTCCCGCCATAATTTTGGATCCGTTGAACATTTGCTGTTCTTCCATTTTATCTCCACTGTTGGCTTACTAGTTAAACACCTTTAAACGGTCTTTTCAGATGGTTGCTCTAGGGTTTACAGTGTATGCTGGTGCTTCTCGCACCATGCCTTCAAATGATATCCTGCCACTTCATGTACACGGTAAGAATCACACGACTGTCATCCTCTCCTTCTTTCTCCCATCCTTGGTGCTGTGGTTGCCTTCAGTGTCTTAAACCCCGCAGTACATTGTTCCTATTGTTACTTTCGATAGTTCTCTTCGAAAGAGATGAATTACTAGAAAAAAACTTCGTATTCACCCATGACTTTACCGTGCCCAGCACTGTTCAGTTGTCTGTATAGATCCTGATTTTCTTTGGTTATCTTCTTCCTGAAGAACTTCCTTTCACATGTTTTGTAGGGCAGATCTGCTGGCTGTGCATCTCCTCAGCTTTTTTGTTTGTTTTGAAATTTTTGTTTCACCTTCATTTCTCAGAAGCATTTGCATGAATCTGAAAAGTCTGGGTCACAGCGATTCTGACGAGTAAGTAGCCGCCATCCTGTTTGTTCCCGTGTATGTAATGTGTCTGTCTTCGTTGCTTTTCCCATCAGAGGGTGTCAGTGTTGGTGTCTGAGTCAGCCTTTCCGAAAGCTCGTCAAGTTGGACTTCAGTTCTGTTGTTGCTATAGTTGGTTTAACCCTACCCCATACTAGATTGATACACAGAAATCAATTCTTTTTTTTTTAAGATTTTATTTATTTGACAGAGAGAGATCACAAGTAGGCAGAGAGGCAGGCAGAGAGAGAGAGGGAAGCAGGCTCCCTGCTGAGCAGAGAGCCCGATGCGGGACTCGATCCCAGGACCCTGAGATCATGACCTGAGCCGAAGGCAGCGGCTTAACCCACTGAGCCACCCAGGCGCCCCTCAATTCTCATTCTATACATTAGCAGTGAATAATCCAAATAAGTAAGAAAACAATTTCACTTACAATCGAGTCAAAAGAATGACATATTTAGGAGCTAATTTAACCAAACAGGTGTGAGAGGTACACACTGAAAATCACAAAACACAGTTGAAAGAGAGGAAAGCATACTGAAATAAATGGAAAGACCTCCTGTGTTCATGGATTGGGCACTTGATGTTGTTAAGTTCGCGACATTCCCCAAATTGATCCAAGAAGCATTCAGTGTCATCCCTATTGATAGTCTAACTGCGGTGTTTTAGAACTTGAGAGGCTGATCCTGAAATTCATGTGGAAGTTGCAGGGACCCAGAACAGCTTAAACCATCTCGCAGAAGACAACCAAAGGCGGAGGACTCACGCATTCCGATTTCAAACATTATTTCAAAGCTCCAGTAATCAACGTGATGTCGTACTACTGTAAGGATGGACAGACGTAGAGATCAACGGAATAGAATTGAGAGTCCGGAAATGACCCATACAACTATGGTGAGTTACTTGTTGGCAGCAGTGCCAAGACAGTTACATGGGAAAAGAACAGCCTTGTTAGCAAATGCTGCTGGGACAACGAGGCGCTCACATTTAAAGAAATGAATTTGAATCCAAACGTCATACCGGAGGCACAAATTAAGTCAAAAGGGATCAAAAAATGTAAGAGCTAGAACTATCAGGCTTCTGTAAGAGAGCATAGGAGTATATCTTTGTGACGTTGGGTTGGGGGACGGATTCTTAGCTATGACGCCACAGCACAGATAATAAATGCCAAGTGGATAAAAATGAACTTCATCAAAATTAGGGAAAAAATTTTGCTTTAAAGGACACCACAAGAATGTGGAAAAACAAATACAAAGAATGGGAGGAAATACTTGTGTATCGATAAGGGTCCAGTGTTCCGAATGTAGAAAGAATTCTTACAAATTAACAGTAAAAGGACAACCCAATTAAAAATGGGCTAAGCCTTTGAATAGACATTTCTGTAAAAAAGATATACAAATATCCCAGAAGGACATGAGAAGATGTTCAAAAATATTAGTCGTTAGGGAAACAAAACCTGAAAGCACAATGAATTACGACTTACCACCCACTAGTATGGATAGAATTCCAAAAATGAAAATAAGAAGTGTTGGGAGGATGTGTGGAAACTGAAATCCTCGTACATTGCTGGTGGGAATGCAAAATGGAACGTCTGCTGTGGAAAACAGTTTGGCAGCTCCTCAAAAAGTTAAATAGAATTGCTGTCTGACCCAGTTATCCCACTCCTAGGTATATATTGAAGACAAGTGAGGACATAAGCTCTCACAAAAACTTGTATACGAATGTTCCTGGCAACCTTAATCACAGCAGTCGAAGAGTGCAAACAAGCCAGATGCCAGCCATGTCACGAATCTGTCACGTGTGGTGATACCATATCGTAGAATAACATTCAGGCAAAAAAGAATGGAGCCGTGATACTTGCCACAACATGGATGAATCCTGAACACATTAAGCTAAGTGAAAGAAGCCATGCTCAAAGGCTGTGTAATGTGTGATCCTATTTAGTTGAAATACCCAGAATGGACAAATCTGTGGAGACCTGAAGCCGAGTAGTGAATATCCAGAGTTCCTGGGAGAGGGGATCGGGGAGGGACTGCTAATGGCATAGGGTTTGTTCTGGAATTAGATATTGGCGACAGTTTGCACAACCTTGTGCCTGTACAACTAAAAAGGGTGAATTTGACGGTACACGACTTGCAGCTCAATAAAATGAAAAAAAATGAAATGAAAGCAGGTACGTACCTTTGAGTAGGTTTTTGGCCATTTTTAGAAATGCGGTTGGCTACACCCAAAAGACACAGTAAGCTGTTCAAATCTTGCCTTCATCAGTGCGGTCATCAGAGGTGACCGCTGTGGCCGGATGAGGTGTTTCCTTCTTGTCCCTGTTAACCATATTTACAAACTGCACATGCGCACACATATACACATACAGACCCTGGTTGACGTGGGAGTACTTCACACATGCTACTCCCCATTTAAAAATATATATAAAAGTAAAATAAAAGCAAAATAAAGCTCTCTGGCCAGTACAGATTTGCTCCTCTCATTCCGTTTCAAGGCCAGTGGGTGCTCCACGGTATGATATGAACATTTCATCTCTCATTTCCCCTTCCAAAGGGTGTTGACTACTAAGGGCCATTTAGAGTTTCTTTCCCCCAGAAGTTTGCTCTTGTCATTATACACATAGCTCTGTGCCTGTGTAAGTATTTAAGACCAGTTGGTAGCAGTGGAGATTGCTGGATCAGAGGTTCCTTCAGTACAGAAACGTCTCTGAAGTACTTGTGGACCTGATACTGTTCTAAATGCTGGGGAGACATCCCAGAAGACCCACACGTACGCCTCGTTTCATGAACTGAAATTGTACTGAGGGTGGGGACAGGGTGGAATCAGATTTTGATAGATGCTGCCACAGAGCCCTGCAAAGTTCTTTTACCAATTCATGCTTCCCTCGGGGTGGCTGGGGTAACAAATGTCCCTTTGCTGGCATCCTCAGCACCCCATTCATGAAGCAGGGGCTGTTGACTTTCTCCCAGGCTGTCGACAAGATCGTGGAGTCTGCACCTCGAATGATCCCTGTGGGGATTTGTTTTTAAAGATTTTTTATTTATTTACTTGACAGACTGAGATCACAAGTAGGCAGAGAGCCAGGCAGAGAGAAGGGGGGAAGCAGGCTCCCTGCCGAGCAGAGAGCCCGATGTGGGGCTCGATCCCAGGACCCTGAGATCATGACCTGAGCCGAAGGCAGAGGCTTTAACCCACTGAGCCTCCCAGCCAACCGCCCGCACCGCCCCCCCTCCCCGCGGTGGGGATTTTAAGAGTAGTGAGACGAATAGGGGCACGTAGATGGCTCCGTCGGTTAAGCGTCTGCCTTTGGCTCACTCAGGTCATGATCCCAGGGTCCTGGAATCAAGCCCTGCATCGGGCTCCCTGCTCGGCAGAGAGCCTGCTTCTCCCTCTCCTTCTGCCTGCCACTCTGCCTACTTGTGCTCTCTCTCTGTCTGTCAAATTTATTAAAAAATAAATAAATAAATAGCGAGGCCGAGATGGAACAATCCACTACCCATTTAGGTGTATTCCCAGGTGGGAGGGGAGCTGGGGGTGATGTGACCGTGTCTGGGCAAATTACCAGAGTGTGCGGGGACAGGAGAGGGCGAGAGGTTGGTAGAGGAGCAGTGGGCAGTACCTGCCTGTACTGGGATGTACCACTGAGAGACCCAGAAGAAGCAGTCCGCTTTGGGAGGGACAACTGGGAGTGAGGGAGCCTTGTGTTCCCAAACAAACCATTGTGTGCAGGGTGCAGGGGAGCTCACTACCATGCAAGGACCTGTGCCTCCCCCGAGGTCGCCGTCATCCTCCTTCTGACCCCAGCCTGTCAGCTCTACAGATTCTAATCGAGTGGGGACCAGAGAAGGTGACAGTGGGGCACGTGAATGCTTCCCTGATGGGTGAGCAGGGCAGAGGTGAAGGACACCAGTGGATCTGATTGGTCTAGATGGGATTGCCTACCAGGATCTTCCAGGGGAGAGAACTCCCAATGGCTGCAGGTCGGGGTGTCCTAGAGAGATTAACGGTGCATAGGTGGGGCTTTGAAGAGTGGAGGTGGAAGTGGAGAGTTTGGAAACCTGCTGTGGAACCTCAGGCTGCTCATTCACAAAAAAAGGCTGAAGATAGTCTGTCTAGTCTCTAGTCCTCTAGTCTGTCTTCCGGTTATGTTTTTTTTTAAAGATTTTATGTATTTATTTGACAGAGATCACAAGTAGGCAGAGAGAGAGGAAGGAAGCAGGCTCCCCGCCGAGCGGAGAGCCCGATGCGGGGCTCGATCCCAGGACCCCGGGATCATGACCTGAGCCGAAGGCAGAGGCTTTAACCCACTGAGCCACCCAGGTGCCCCCCAGTTATGTTTTTAAACAGTGGATACTGGATCCCACAATATGGATATCAGCGCCCAATAAGCAATCACGAAATCTTTCTCCAGTGTCCCGTTATGTGCCCAGCAGACTACATGTGGGTCCTGGATGGGCAGAGATCGTTCAGAGACATACTCATGACATTCTCCAGACCAGGTTTCTCCAGGGAATCCGACAGTGACCCACTCAGCCCAAAGAAGTGAACACTTAAACGATGGGGTTTTAAGCATTAGACAGGAGATGTTTGGGTGAGAGTAGGTAAGTAAGACATAGACGGGTTCTCAAGTCAGTGAACTTCTCACCGGTCCTGACTGTATTCACACCTGAGTCTGAAAGGCTGCAGATGCAAGACTGGGTTCCTGTGTTCCCCGGTTCCCAGGGGAAGTGGCCTCAGAGCTGGGCCAGTGTCTGTGTCCCCTGAGGAGGACAGGGTGCACCAGTTGGGCCCACATTAGCCTCTGTCCCCAAATTCCACAGCCTCACAGTAGATACATGCCCGTGAGCAAATAGCCCTGCTCTGGTGTTGGCCTCGTGGGGCGAGAAGAGGGGGGAAATGCATGCGCCTCACAGTTTGCACAAAGCCTGGCAGGAACTGGAGACCCTCATGCCACCTTTCCCTTTAAAGCAGAATTAGGGATTGAGAGGAGGGGACAGGTTTCCTCTTTGGGGAGATCATAAGGTGCAGGAGTGGGTGGGGCAGGGGCACGCCCCCCCATGGTCAGGTACGTGGGCTTTGGCATGTGTACCTGGCAGGGCAACATGAACCCCTTCACCATCTCCTTCCCCCACTCGTGTTCACTGGCTTGCAGAGGATCTGCTGGCTGAAGGTGTCCCTTCTGTTCGGGGCTCCGGTGGACACTGGGAAAACCAGGTGGCTGCAATGCCTGCAAGGTTTAGGAGCTGAGAAGGCTGAGGGGAGCACTGTGTTCAGGGTGAATGAGCTGCCGGCCAGACCTTCCTGCAGGCAGGGTGGCGGGGACTGGACCTACCCTGAGCAGCATGGGACTGTCCTGCTCCACCTTCCACAGCTTTCGCTCCTCAGCAGGTGGGCTCTGGGACCTTAAGGACAGTGCGAGTCACCTGAGGATGGTGTGAACACTGCCAACCTAGATGAAATCCCTGTTTTGATGGGCGGAGGGCTCCACTGTGGGTCAAGCCTGGGTGGGGGGCGGGGCTGCCCTCCTGGGCGTGGCCTGGGCCTAGTGCAGCCTTGTCTTTGTCCAGAAACAGCCAACAATGGCAAAACCTGTGAGCCACCCATCCTCTGGAAAAGGAGGTTCCTCGGGTGCCTGCACGGGCCCACTAGGATAGGGGCTAATACCCTGGAGACAGCTGTGTTCCTGAAAGGCTCTCTGTAATTCTGCCTTTCGGTCTCCGTGTCTCACTCGTGGGGCTGGGTGAGACCTCATTGTGGCTCTCGTTGACATCTGTCTGGTATGGGGTGGCTTTTTGTATTGAGAAGCAGGATGTCATTTCTCTGAGCTGGTTTGGGATCTGTCCAGGATTTGAGATGTCTGAGCTGTGTGAGGGTGTGCCGGCGTGTGAGATCACTGAGCTGTGGAGTGCTGTGTGTCCCAGGAGAGTTCTCTGGGCTATTTAGGGCTTCCTCCCAGCGTGTGAGGTGTTTGACCTGTTTTGGGTGCAGGGTGCAGCATGGAAGGTGTCTGGGGCTGTTGCCATGAAGTACTTTAGGAATTAGGGTTTGAGCTCTCCTGACCGTGTGTGTCGAGGTTGACACATTTGAGCGCCTGGGGGTCCATACTCTAGGTTGTGAGATCACAAAGGTTATTTGTCACAGGACGGGGGGTGTCCGAGTAAGCTCTGTGTTCACAGTACAGGTGCTCTGTGCTCTTTGTGCGTCTGCATGCAGGGTTGTGAGCTCTGTGGTTGGGTGACATGCAGGGTGTGTGGTCTGTGAGCTATTAACTTTCTATGTCGCAGGTTGTTAGGTTCCTAAAATGTATGTGGGTCTGTATTTTAGAATTGATTGGTCTTTGAACTGTTTCTTGTCTCTCTCCTCATTTCTTGAGTGTCCAGGAGTTTGAGTTCTGTGCCTTGTTTAATCTTCTATGTCCAGTGCATTGCAGTCTCCTCGCTGCCCTTTCCTGGGTCTGGAGCTCATTCACTCCAGCCCCCAACAACCTGGCTTCCTTGTCTAGGCCAGCGAGTCTGTGTGGTTGGCTTCCCTCGGTGTGTTATTGGGATCGTTTGGGTTTTGCTAGCTGTAGTGTGAGGTCCATGAGGTATTTGGGAGTCTGTGTCCAGGTTGTGATGCTTCCGAGCTGGGGGCGATATCCCGGTCCCAGGGTGAGGTCTCCTGGGTCTGTGGTGCTGTGTTGCAGGCATTGAAACTTCTGACCACGTGGCTGTTTATATCCTGACTGAGAGACTTTGTCCCATACCGAGTTCAGACATGACGTGTTTGTGACCTCTGCCCAATGTTTCAGTCTGACAGCTGTCCAGAAAGACAGAGCTCGATCTGAATGAACCGCGGGGACTCATCCATTCCAGCTCCCAGTAACCTGGCTTCTCCGCCACTGACTCTCTGTGGTGTGCTTCCCTCAGACCTTTCCCTAGGGTTGGGTTCTCCCAATCCAGAGCTGTAACTTGCCTATTTCATGCAAATCTCAAGTACACTTTAAAATGGTACTCAGTATCCAACGAAAAACACCAGAACCAGTGCTTCCCTAAAGATACTATTCACAAGGCATTTTACTGAATCCCAAGAGGTTCCAGATAAGAGACCCCGCCGCCCCTTTGATAGGGAGTTGTGGGAAGTTTCCTTAAAATACGGAATCTTTTTTTTTTAATCCTTTCTCTTGCTGGTACCTTGAGAGGCTCAGGCAAGAAAGGCATTCAATTTTACGTTTTTGACCAAACAAGCAAAACAACCGTAAAACACACACACACATGTGCACACACACACACACACACACACACACACCACCCAGTACACCCAGTAGTAAATATAAGGAAGTTGTATTGGAAATGTAAATGGAATCCTGTGATTAATTATAAAACTAAATTTCTGATCACATTAGATGTCTGTGAGGATTGGCTGTATTCCAGCAGATCGGACTTTCTCCAAATCTCATAGGCTGCAGTTTATAATCTGATTACTTGTGGTCTAAGTAACTGTAACCAATGTAGGAATCACAGAGCCTATTAAAAGCCAGTCTTTGCCTGTGTCACATCATGACACCTCTGCCTCTCTCTCTCTCTCTCTCCCCCGCCCCGCCCCGCCCCCCACGCCTCTCTTCCTAGACAGAATTTCTCAGGAAATACAGGAGGCACTGCCGAGGAAACAGACTCTTTCTGACCCCGTGGAACACTGACTGGAGCCCAGTGATGTCCCGGGCTCTAGCAATGCCCATTAGAAGTCTCGGTCTCATCTCCGCTAAAAATGGCAACCTAATTAGAGAAAAGAGAAATACGCCATAGGCAGGTTCTCAAATCGCAGTCCTGATACAGCTGATCTAGGGCTTGTGAGAAAAACAGCTGTTCTTTCAGACTGCACCGGTCGCGCATGACTCCGGGAGAACCCTAGTCCTGAGACACTAATGTGCGCATGGCCTGTTTAGGGAGATTCTCCCTCTCTCGCTCTCGGGCCCTCGCTTTTGCTCCTTTCCCGGGATCAGGTTCCCACCACCTGGCGGACAGCGCACCTCCCAAAATGGAAGGGTTAAGACTAAGACCACCGAGAGGAGAAGTCCTCCCGGCTTCCTAGACAGACCAGCCACGCGCGCGGACACACTCGGCCGCGTGACGTCATAGGAATGGGCCCAGGGGCCCGAAGCCGGGTGCTTTTTAGCCTTTCTCGGGTTGTACTGGGCGGGGCGGGGAGTGAGCCGGGAGTGTCCGGGGGCACAGTGGGCGCATCTCCGCGGACCGCGGCTTGGGTGCATGGAAACCCTGATGACAGAGCCGGGGAGGTGGGAGGGTTGAGCCCGCCCCCATGGCGGCGCATCAGAGTGACTGCAGGGGATGAGTACTTCCTGAGGTCCCCACGAGTACTTCCTGAGGTCCCCGGGAGCGTTTCCGGGCGCTGCAGGTCACGTCGCAGCCGGTGCACGTGGTTCTCAGCTGGGTGGGCTGACCAGGCAGGGGCTTCTCCATGACAGCCTGGTTAGGTCCCTTGCAGGGGCCACGCGTGAGATCTGTGTTACGAATTTTTGTTTTCTTACGAGGAGTTTTGCGTAGGCTGGACATGCACGCTGGCAAAGGCAAAAGCAAAACTAGGAGAGAGCTTGTCTATTCAAGCTCTTGCAATCTGGAGAGCACCCCATCTGAAGATCAGTGTGTGTGGGCGGGGTGGTTTTGTCTTTTCGTCGCAGGGATAAGTAGACACGTTACAGTGGGGGAGATTTAAGGTAGGGGTGTTTCTGCATTCAGGGCTAGTCTCCGTCTGTGCACCAGGAAATGTTTCTCTCCGTGTCTAGCTAGCTTCCGGAGGATTGACCTTTTTAAGTCTCAGTGGCTGTTCCTGAGACAGCAGGAAGCTGGGGGAGACTGTCTGGCCCTTCAGCCAGAAGAGGAAGGTCTGTGTTTGGCCTTCTCCCATCTAAACCCCAGAGTCGCCCAAGAGACTGATGGTGGGTATGACAAAGAGTGAACAAACAGCAAGCCTTCTCAAAGATAGAAGGGGCAAGAGTGGTCCTTCCGGGTCAGCCATTTCTGCACGGCGAAAGCCTGTAGATTTCTTTCCTGTGGCTTTTGTCATGGCTCAGGTGAAGTTCCGCGTTGTCTGTGGGGTAAAAATGTGCTTGCCCTCTTTTGTGCCTGTCCAAGCAGATATCCAGATAAGCAGAGATTCTCTTCTTAACTCTGGAAGTAATCGATAGCTGACGAGCACTTCATGCTTTTTGAAAAGGACTGTTTTCCTGATCTAAATGAACGAAGCAAAATGAGTCATTATCCTAGAATAAGATCGTTGTCCCCATCTTACAAGTGAGGAAACTGACCACAGAGAGGTTCAGTTACCTGCCCAAAGTCACACAGGGAGTAAGTGGCGGGGCCCTGATTTCAAATCTTGGTATGGATGGCTTCATCACCTGTCGGCCAGGTAGGAACATAGTGTTGGTTTCCAGATCCACACATCTGGGTCTGTCCTCTCTGAAACTACACACCTCCTGAGACAGCTGACAGGCCTACAGACAGATTGCACTCAAAAAGTGCTAGCCAATCTCTGGGACACTGAAGATGACCTGACGGGGAAGAGAAGTGTTGGGGGAAGTAGGTGCCAAAGCCTCACCACCATCCCTGAGGGAGTGAGCCTACCAGAGGAAGACTGAAGGGCCTGAAAGGGGCCTGTGTTTCTGAGACGGGCTGATGGGCTAAGCCATGGCTCGTGTATTCAGGACGTTGCTTTGAATTATTATTTTTTTTCTTTTAGCACTGACAATCCATGCTGCGTGTTGAAAACACACAAGGCAGTTAAGCAAAACCAACCAATATATGGATAAGTAGAGAGAATCCCGTTTGACCCAAGGAGTACCTGACTGTCAAACAGCTCTGTGCTGTGCAAGGGAAGAACATTTTCCTAGACTAAATGAAACAAATTAGCTCTTTTTCCCAATTTTTGGTATCCTTCCCTTCCAGATGAAACATCTCAGGCACAGAGAAGCTGGGTCAGCTCCCCCAAGTATTTGAGGTACTAAGTGGTTGAGTGCAGAGGCAGAGAATACACAACGTGTCCAGAACTGGCTGCGTCCACCCCCACTCCCCATACATCTGCGTCTCCTCCGGTGTTGCCAAACTCAGTGGAATGCAACCTTCTACCCAGCTGCTTAGGCCGACGATCCTTAAACCCCTCCTTCCTTGGGCAGCTGGGTGGCTCAGTCAGTTAAGCACTGCCTTCGGCTCAGGTCATGATCTCCGGGTCCTGGGAGTCCCGCATGGGGCTCCTTGCTCAGCGGAGTGTCTGCTTCTCCCTCTACCCTTCCCCCCTGCTCACGTTCTCTCTCTCACGCTGTCTCTCTCAAATAAAATCTTTTTTTTTTCTTTTTAAAAATGCCCTCCTTGGGGCGCCTGGGTGGCTCAGTGGGTTAAGCCTCTGCCTTTGGCTCGGGTCGTGGTCTCAGGGTCCTGGGATCGAGCCCCATGTCGGGCTCTCTGCTCAGTGGAGAGCCTGCTTCCTCCTCTCTCTCTGCCTGCTGCTCTGCCTACTTGTGATCTCTCTCTGTCAAATAAATAAATAAAATCTTAAAAAAAAAACAAACAAGCCCTCCTTCGGGGCGCCCAGGTGGTTCAGTGGGTTAAAGCCTCTGCCTTCGGCTCAGGTCATGATCTCAGGGTCCTGGAATCGAGCCCCACATCCGGCTCTCTGCTCACAGGGAGCCTGCTTCCTCCTCTCCCTCTCTCTCTGCCTGCCTCTCTGCCTACTTGTGATCTCTGTCTGTGTCAAATAAATAAATAAAATCTTAAAAAAAAAAAAAAAAAAAAACAAGCCCTCCTTCGGGGCGCCCGGGTGGCTCAGTGGGTTAAAGCCTCTGCCTTCGGCTCAGGTCATGATCTCAGGGTCCTGGAATCGAGCCCTACATCGGGCTCTCTGCTCGCAGGGAGCCTGCTTCCTCCTCTCTCTCTTTCTCTCTCTCTCTCTCTCTCTCTCTGCCTGCCTCTCTGCCTACTTGTGATCTCTGTCTGTGTCAAATAAATAAATGAAATCTTAAAAAAAAAAAGCCCTCCTTCCTTGCTGCCTCTCTCACCACCCCTCAGTTACTAAGGCCTGTCAATCCAACTTCCTCCATCCTTCTATAAGATCTTGACACTTCTTCCATCACTACGGTTCGATCCCTAGTCCAGATGACCCTCCTCTGTGCTTGATAATCACCACCAGTCTTGACCCTTGGCCACAGGTGTTTTCATCCCACTGCCTGAGGGACCTTTCCTCGATGCTAATCTGGTCTTGTCTACCCTGCTCAAAACTCTGCAGGGGCATCCTGCTGTTTTTAAGATCACATCTGCCTCTTGGACCCGGCACAGCAGGCCTTGCCTACCCTCAAATGCCTCGTCTTCAGCACGCCGCCTCCTGCTCCACCCCACGCCACATTTCCAGCCCCCGTCCCCCTCTTTCTGTTCAGCAGGTGGCCAGTGAACCCAGACGCTCTCTCTTCTCTCTACCTCTCATTTGCCTGATTCCTACCTATGTCCAGCTGGCAGGTTCAGTAGAGGGCAATTTCCACTTAACGCGAGGAGTACCTGGATGAAAAGGCACTGTTCACAGAACTTTGTACTGAAAAGAAGTGATGGAGATTCCGTTATAAATTCCTCCAAATGGACAGAGGCTTTACTCTGGACCACAGTGAGCTAATTGGAAATGCAATCTGACAGCAATTTGGCCTTTCTGGAAAAGGCTTCCTTGCTTAGAATAGGATTACACTCGGCAAAGATCTCACCTCATCTCACATGGAGCCTTGGATCCACGTGACTCGGAGTTTGGAATGTGGCCCACATTTTCCAGTGTGAAGGGGTCCTTCCGGTGAGGAGGAATAAGCAGAAACATGGAAAGAATATGTCATTAGGGCACCCGTGACCCAGGACGTTAAGCAGGCCTGCAGCCACCTCCCGTGGACTTTGTTTTTTGATGCGCTAGTTTTTCAGGGGAAGTTGCAGTCGGAGTTTTCTGTTAGGACAAGAGAAAGTGTACAAACCGGTCTTTCCTTTACAAGGGGTTTGATTAATTTGTCCCTGTGGCCGTGGAGGAAGCAAGGATTAGCTGCCTGCTCCTATGGGAACTCTCCAAGGGAGTCTGACAGTGCCTTTGTACGAGTCCCTAGGGGCCCCCACCAGGTGCCCGCAAGCCCTAGAGGAAACTGTGTCGGTCCCTCGAGCATCCAGTGGAGAGTATGAACCCACCACTGGTTTCTCCCTGCCATAGACTCACCTCAGCTATGAGGATTACCCGCATTCACTACAACCCCTGTAAGCACAGCCCACCTCAGCATGAAAAGAAGTGTGTGCCTTGGACAAGAGAAAAGGTGGAACCACCAGTCCAACCACTACCGCCCCAACTCCCAGCCCCGGCCAGAGGGTGGGACTAGACTCCCAGGAGCCTGGCCTACTTTCCTCCATTGCTGACGTGTCTCTCTCTAACACAGGGCACGGTGTGATTGCCTGTTCCCGCAGCCTAGGTCTTGAGGAGCTACGGTGCGCGTGGTAGATACAGTGTGATTACCCAGGGACGCGGGTAAGTCTGAAAGCCCAACGTCCTTAGACGGGGAAGCAAGCCGAAAGGGGTCAGTGGCTGATGCAGGAGACGGTGGATCTGGAAATCCCACCTCCAGGGTTTTGCCTGACTCGCAAGCCAGTCTTGGCGCTCACGACGACACACCTGGATTGTGTTTCAGTTGCTGAAATGCGGATACTGTTCCACGATTGCATAGTCATCGTGGTCCCAACACCGTGTCCACCTTGAAACGCAGGTCCCCGGCAGGGTGAAGCAACCCCGAAAGGTTCTGAGACTCTGTGTCTGCCCTCTGAGGAGCGGCCCCGAAGCAACAGCCCTGGAGTCCCTTGGCGTGGGAGGCTTGCCTCAGAGCCCACAGCCGAGCAGGGCCTCAGCTTCCAGCGTTCCCCTGTGGAGAGGCCCTTTGCCACGTTAGAGGGACTTCTGCGGCCCACCCCACTCCCCGAACTCGGCCTCCACCAGTCCCACTCTGTTCCGCAGAGACTATGAATGGAGAGGCAAGCAGAGCCAGAGGAACTGCTTTTGGCGGCTGCGTCACCGCCGCGGAGCTGGCCAGAGGGCAGTGGTGGTTGGAGCCCGGTAGACCGAGGCCGGAAGTCTGGCTCTGCCTGTGGGGATCTCTGGGTTTTTCAGCTGGCAGGTCTGGAAAATGTGGGTGATCCGAGTGCCTGCCGCATCAGCCTCCACCCCTGAGAAGTGGGTCCTGACCAAACACACACGTACACTTAGAGAGGGGGAAGACGCCCTCCTCTGTGTTCCTAAGGTACTGCGACTTAAATTCCACCATCAGTGTTCTCACACAACGTGTGGTGGTCATCTGCTGGCAGATTCAGCCTACCTCGTCCCTGCATCCCCAAGCCGTGTCCAGGAAGCTGACGCATGGTACTCAGGTGGTGCTTAGAGCACGTTTTGTCAGCGAATGAGGGACCCTGACCCAAGGTGACCTTATGACTTCACCATAAAGGGTAGCTATCGTACCAGCTGTTTCTGGATTACAAATGGAGGAAACAGGACATCTCTGTACTCAGATTCTCTTTGGGAGGAGGAGGAGGAGGAAGGTTGCATCTTTTGTACCACCTCTAATTGCACATGCTTAAAAGAAAAACTGCGAGGCTATAAAGACCTTTTAATTGTGTGGGACACTCTGTCGCCCCATCAGCCACAGTTCTGATCTCACAGTGGAACTTGGATGGTGATCCTTGGAGCACCAGTGAGCTCAGAGAGTGTCTTCCGAGGGACCGGTGCACACAGCAGGTGCCCACAGTGATGTGTCCAACAGGTGGACTGTTGAGTGAATTCAGGCTGCTAATTAAGGGTGTGATGCTATGGCTAGAGCACAAATGCCCTTGGGGACAGGGACACGGGCTCCCAGGTGAAGGGTGTGTCGGTCCGGGGGAGTGCTGCCGGCCTCTCACGGAGGTGCTCTTCCTCACTGTCCTCCCAGCTCTTTGCCAAACGTGCCTCTTCTCTGAATGGCCTTCTCCGTGTCCCTCCTCTGCCTGCCTTCCAGCCTGATACAGGCTGTCACTCAGCATCTGTGATCTGTCGGTGTCCTTTGTGGTCCAGCTGACTGAGTTGAAGCTTCCTCACCCAGCAGGATCTGGGGCCTGTCACCCTCTGCTGTCCCCGCTTTCTGTGAGGCTCTCGTTCCCTGTCCAGCCCCCCGACAGTATCTGCGCTGTGGCCCGGCAGCCTCTGCTCCAGACCCTTCTTCCTCAGTGTTCCCTCTTGTCTGCAAAGTCCTGACCCAGACACCTGCCTCTCGGACTCCTCTCCCTGTTCACACTGTTGGTGGAAGGTCGCCTCCTCGAGGAGCCTGACTGATCTCACTCACTCCCCTGGGGTTACTTTCTAGGTTAGGCTTTGGAGCTTACAGATCACCCGGAGAGGCAGTGCCACCGGGGGTGCTTACATCTGGAGTCAGGATGCACCTGGGCTGCAGTTCCATCTCTTGCTGCAGGTGAGCTCTTGAGATGTCACTTACCCTCCCCGCACAGGCCTTTTCTCCTTTGGGACCACGGAAGATACACGGATTCTGCGGGGTTGATACATCATGTGAGATGTTCAGAAAGGGCCTCACATTCTCTGATGGGTGAACAAGACAAAGTCGCTGGACTCTGCCAGGGCCTGGGCTAGTGAGCGAGCCAAACACTCCGCTTCTGACGGCTGGGTGGGCTTTGGGGCTGGGAAAGGGGAAACGCAGGGTGTTGTGGAAGTTCAGGGGAAGGTCTGCTGCCCGGGATGTAGGAAAGAGGGAGAAGGCGGCTTGCTGATAGACACGCTGCCTGAATCCCCAGACGGGGGTAAGAGGCGAAGGGCTTCCTCACTGCCGTTACCTTCCCAGACGTTTCGTGCAGGAGAGGTGTGGCATCACCCTCCAGTCCTCCTGGCTGAATGAGAGGAATGAGGGTGTGAGCCGGTGCTGGCCAGTGGGAAAGGAAGAGGCTGTTTGCTGGGAAACTCCCTTGTTCATACAAAAGATACAGGACTGGAAAGTCTCTTTTCTGCACTGGACCTTGCTGTATCTGGATGTTGGTCTTGGAACATCTGTTCCAGAAACGGCCACATCAGAGCTGGAAAGAACCTACGTCCTTGATGGCATCACTGGACCCCAGAGTGTGCCCACCCGCACCCACCCTTCCTTCTGATTCCGTTTGGGTGACTGTGACTTGCCTTTGTGCTCAGGCCTGTTTGCAGAGGGGTCTCCTCTTTACTCACAGCACGAAGCTGACTTCCTGATATGGCGAGCATCGTGGGGTCTGGTTCTCTGTTGTTTTGTGGAACCCACACCATATAGTGGGTAAGGACTCAAGCTCTGACCCTAGACACCCTTCCTTCCAACCCAGTTCTGCCACTTGCCGTCACGTCCTCTGGAGAAATTTACTTGGCCCTCTGTGCCGTACTCTCCTCACCTGTGAAATGGGCTTGTTATTCTTTGTAATAACAGCACCAGACAGAGAAGGTTGCACTTCTGAGTACGTAATGAGGTCGTGCAGAGGTGGTTCACAGAACTGGGCCCGGCACGTCCCCTGCCAGTACAAGCACTGAGGCGGCCACGGGGTAGGTTGCAGGTCAGCGCTTCACACTGAATGAGCCACGGCCGAGAACATGGAGGTGGCGTCAGACGTGTCTCCTCAGCCCCAGAGACTCTCTTTCTGTGCCACTGTCTTCTCATCCTTGGCATCACGCACGGATGACCCCTCACCAGAAGGCTGGCTTTCCCGCCGTGGGTCTCCCATTTGGGGGAACACAAATAGACATCATGTTCCATCGTGCGCATGAATTCAGGTCACTCCCGTCCTGTCCTCAGATAGCTGGGGGCTGCTCCTGGTGCCGTGGGGGGTGGGTGAGGGCCAGGGGAGGGCAGGGCAGGTA
This sequence comes from Mellivora capensis, assembly GCA_004024625.1. Classification (NCBI taxonomy): domain Eukaryota; kingdom Metazoa; phylum Chordata; class Mammalia; order Carnivora; family Mustelidae; genus Mellivora; species Mellivora capensis. The sequence goes on from PISX010003548.1 coordinate 41,012, forward strand.
ACAGAGCACGGGACGCTCTCGGGGTGCCGCGTGGCATCGGCAGTGCTCTGTGTCCCCGTGCCTGCCTTGATCGCCAAACTCCCCTCCCTGCACCCCAGCATTCGGTTGACACTCTCACCCGATTCCAGGGCAGAGCCCGCCACATCAGTCTCTCTCCTTCAGCCTCAAATTGCTGCGGGTAGAAGGGCGTCACTCTGCCTCCCCGAGGTTTGTTGGGAGACCCGCAGGAGACAATAGATGGGAACCATGTCGCTGACATTACCTGGCACGTGGAAGGCACTGAGTAAGCGGCGGCATCATCTGTCCCGCTTCTGTAATCCATAGCAGCTGGCCTGCAAATGGTCCGGTCTCCTCCTCTCTCAGGCGGCTGCTCACGTCCCATCGTGTATGTGCGCCACCCCTCCTGTATCCGCTCCTCTGCTGACTGACAGTTGGGTGCTTTCCAGTCTCCTGGCTCCTGGGGAGAAAGCTGCAGTGCACAGGGGAGTGCGGACATCTCTTGGAGATGCCGATCTCCGTTCTTTTGGACATATACCCAGGGGTGGGATTGCTGAACCACATGGTCGGTTTTTTGGTTTTGTGGTTCTTGTTGCTTTGGAGGGGGGCACCCTGCTGTGAACAAGAACCTGTGACAGTTTCACCTTTAACTTGCTGAGGAACCTCCATACCACTTTCTGTCGTGGCTGTGCCAGTTTGCATCCCACCGACGGGGCACAAGGGTTCCCGTGTTCTTGCTTGCCCAGTGACACTTGTGATCTGCTGTGTTTGGTAGTTGGTTTGACGAGACCCGTCCTCACGTGTGCAGCCCGACATCTCATTGTGGTGTTCACATGCCTTTTGCTGATGATTGGGGGATGTGGAGCCACGTTCCATATGCCTTTTGGCCACTTGTGTGTCTTCTTTGGGGAAGTGTCTATTCAGATATTTCGCCCATTTTTACATTGGTTTCCTTGTTTTCTTGCCGTTGAGTTAGAAAAGTTCGTTATACGTGGGGAAAATCAACTCCTTGTCAGATAACGTGGTTTGCAAATGTTGTGCCCATTTTGCAGATTGCCTTTTTGCCTTGTTGGTGGTTTCCTTTGCAGTGCTGAAGCTCTGAAGTTGCATGTAGCCCCACTTGTCTGTTTTTGCTTTTCTTGCCTGTGCCGTCGGTGTTGATTCCACGAGATCATCACCAAGACCCATGTCCTGCAGCTTTTTCCTCTGTGTTTTCTTTCAGGAGTTTACAGTGTGGGGTCTTATATTTAATCTTCAGTCCCCTTTGGGTTGATGTTCGTGTGTGGCGTAACAGAGGGTCCAGTGTCATCCTTTTGCACGTGGGCCTCCGGTTTTCCCAGCGCCATTGGACAGAGTGTCCTTTCCCCGTTGCGTGTTTTTGGCGTCCTCGTCAAGGTCCGTTGACTGTCTGTGCCTTGGGTTTATTTCTGGGTTCTATTCTGTTCCATTGGTCTGTGTCTGTCTTTCCACCAGTACCGTACTGATTTACTTACTGTAGCCTGGGACTATGTTTGGAAATGAAGAACTTTGGTACCTCCAGCTGTGTTCTTCCTCAAGGTGGTCTTGGCCGTCCTGGGTCTTGTGTTGTTCCAGATGCAGTTTGGGATTGTTTTTCTATTACTGAGAAATGCCACTGGGGTTTTGATAGGCATAGCATGGAGTCTGTCATTTTTCTTTCTAATCTTTCATCTTAAACTGTAGATGACATTGACTAATCAGTTATATGCCAGATCTGAGGATTGCCTTAGTTGGTTTTCACTTACTGAACCACCCTTACTTTCCCCAGCTAACCCACATGATCATGGTGTATTTTCTCTGAACAGATTGCTGGATACCACTGCTGGCATTTTGTTGAGGAGTTTTGTGCTTGTGCTCAGAAAGGATATTGGTTGGCAGTTTTTCTTTTCTTGGTATCAGTGAAATTGTAGCCACAGAAATCACTTGCAAGTGTTTCCTTCGCTTCGTTTTCTGGAGGAAATTGTGTCGAATTTCTGCGTGTGTCGGTTTTTCCTGTCGATACTTGGTGGAGTTCACTGGCGATACCGTCTGGGATTGTCGTCAGAGGTTTTAAACAACCGGTTCAATTTCTGTAAACGATACAGAATCGTGCATGTTATTTTGCCTTAGATAAGTTTCAATAGTGTATCGGTTTGCTAGTTGTCGCATTTATATATGTAGATGTGACTGTAATCCTGCCTTCTTATTTCTTTCATATTTGCTGGGTCTCTAGCGAAATGTCCTCTTTCATTCCTGCTATTGGTAACCCATTTCTTCCCTCCCTCTTTTCTCTCTTTTTCTCCAGTTTTCTTGAGATAGAATTGACACAGAGCGGCGCAGAAGGGATACAACATAATATTGTGACTTAACACATATCGTGAAAGGATTACCTCAGTAAGCCTAATTGACATCCACCATCTCCTATAGATAGAAAAAGAAGAAAAAGAAAACAGGGTTTTCCTTGTGGAGAGAACTCTTGGGATTTACTGTCTAACGACTTTCATCTATACCACATGGCGGTGTTAACTAGAGTCATCATGTTGTACATTATGTCCCCAGTACTTATTTATCTTATAACTGGAAGTTTGTTCCTTTTGACCGCCATCCTCCAATTTTTCCTCCCTCCCCAGATCGCCACCTGTGATAACCACAAATCTGATACAAATGTGGAAGGTTTTTTCCAGTCCTGTGTATGAGTGAGGTCATACCGTATTTGTCTTTCTCTGACTTACTTCACTTAGCATAATGCCCTCAAGGTCCATCTCTGTTGTCACAAATGACAGGATTTCCTCCTCTTTTATGGCTGAATTGTGTGTGTGTGTGTTTTCTTGATCCCTTTACCCGTCAAGAACACCTAGATTGTGTCCCAAGTCTTGCTTATTGTAAATAATGCTGCCGTGAACATGGGATGTCGACATGTCTTTGACATAGTAGTTTCATTTCTTTCAGATACATTCTCAGGAATGGAATGTCTGCATCATATGGTAGTTCTGTTTTTAATTTTTAGAGGAATCTCCATACCGTTTTCCGTACTGGCTGTGCCAGTTTACAGTCCTGCCAACAATGCAAAAGATTTCTTTTATTTTTAAGATTTACTTATTTGAGGGGAGTGCGCTGGGGTGAGGGGACAGAGGGAGAGGGAGGCTTAAGCAGACTCCCCGCTGAGCGTGGAGCCCGATGCGGGGCTTGATTGCACGACCCCGAGATCGCAACCTGAGCCAAAACCAAGAGTCAGACGCTCAACCAGCTGCACCATCCAGGCGCCCCATGATTTCTTTGTTCTCCACATCTGAGCCAGCATTTTTATCTCTCGTCTTTTTGATGCTAGCCATTCTAGCAGGTGTGAGGTGATAGCTCATTGTGGTTTTGAATTGCATTTCCCTGACGATTAGTGGTTTGGAGCAGCTCTTCATGTCCCTATTGGCCGTCTGTACGTCTGCTTTAGAAAAATGTCCGTTCACATCCTTCACCCATTTTTAAATCAGATTACTAGCCTTTTTGCCATGGAGTTGTATGCGTTCTTTGTATATTTTGCATCTGACCCCCTTGACAGATACGTGGTTTGCAAATACCTTTTCCCGTTCCATACGTTGTCTTTTCCCCTCGTTGGTGGTTTCTTTGGTGTGCAGCTTTTTATTTACGTGTAACCCCGCTGCTTTCTTGTTGATTTTATTTTCTGTGCTTTGGGGGTCAGAGCCAAGAATTCATGGCCAAGACCCATGTCAAGGAGTTTTTTTGTTCTGTATCCTAGGAGTTTTGTAGTTTCCGGTCTTCCCTTGAAGTCTTTAATCTACTTCAGGTAAATTGTTGTGTGTCTAAGTCAGGAATCCCGCTTTCTTCTTTGACATGTGAATGTTCCATTCTCGCAGCACCATTTATTGAAGAGACTGTCTTTTCTCCATTGAGTGTTCTGGACTCCTGTGTCAAATATTGGTTGACCATATACGCCTGGGGTCATTTCTGGGCTCTCAGTTCTGTTCTGTTGGTCTGTGTGTCGCTTTTTATGCCAGGACCACACTGTTCTGATTTCTCTGGCTTTGCCATATGGCTAGAAAGCAGGAAGTGGGATGTATCTTGCTTTGTTCTCCTCTCTGTTTTTCTTCTTTTCCCTCATCAGTCCTGTGAGAAGTGTATCAGTTTTATGGATTATTTCAAAGAGGCAACTTTTGATGTGAGTCCCTCTGATGTGCCTTGTTAGAAATTTCACTGATTTCTGTTCTTAGGCTTTGGTAGATTCTTATTTATTCTTACAGGGGATTTTGAAATGGTTTCCACAGGCCTGAGTGTCCTTTTTAAGTAGATGAAAGCCAGTGAAAATGGAAAAGAATGTGTCTTTCCCTGTGGTGGAAATGCTTTGATTTTAGCAAAAGTCTGCTTTTCGAAGGTACACGAACACCTAGAAGGAGAGCACATGCCAGTCACCCATGGATTGTTGTTAAAATGATGCTTGAGAACTGTCATAAAACGTCAGCAGGGAATTAGCGTGGTTGACTGCAGGACATCATTTGCCATGACAGGTCACGTGGACGCGATAGCGGATCTCACTTCTGAGACTCTGATTCTGTGCCGTCAGTATTCTGAGCTCTTGGAACTGCGTTATCTCACTGAAAGCGCAGAACAGCCCTAGCGACCAGGGCTCATTACTGTCCCCATTTCACAGATAGGAGACAGAGGCACACAAAGGTTAAGTCAGGGGAACTATAACGGGTTTTCTCTCTTCTTTTATCACCATGTGCTGCAGTCTGGGTTCTTCTGGCCGTGCACATCCCTCGCTACCTTCATCTTCTTCCTTCCTTCCTTCCTGTCTAGACCCAAGGACCAGGTGGCGCTGTGAGCACCGACTACACCTCCATGGATCCAGTCCAGAAATGTAACTCCACGTTGACTCCTGAATCTTCCCCAGTGATCTCTGAAGAGACTTCCCGGGAAGTCACAGCAGCCTCCCCTCCTTCCTTCTCAGAACTGCTGATGATGGGCCTCGGTGACCTCAAAACCAGTGCGGGCACAAATCACCCTGCCCCTCTGCCAGAGGGGCTGCTCCAGCAGCGGTACAGGGATGAGAAAACCCTCCAAGAGAGGCGGTGGGAAAGGTCAGCGTCCCCTCAGAGGAAGAGAACCCTTCTGGGGCACATGAGACGGCGACACCTCGATCACGTGGCGCCTTACCGGGTCGAGAGGAAGGCCAGGATCTCTTCCTTGGGGGACAGAGATCAGAACAGATTCAGATGTGAATGTCGATACTGCCAGAGCCACAGGCCCAGTGTCTCTGGGATGCCTGCAGAGAGGAAAGGGGCCCCGCATCCTTCCTCCTGGGACACACTGGTGCAGGGCCTCAGTGGCTTGACCCTCAGCCTGGGGACCAGCCGGCCCGGCCTTCTGCCCGATGGGGTGCTCCAACAGCAGGAGAGAGAGGAGAAACTCCAACGGGAGATGCAGCAGGAAAGCAAAAGAATGTTCCAGAGGCTCCTAAAGCAGTGGTTGAAAGAAAACTGAGGCTCTCGTCCTCGCGTGACAGAGATCGCAACGGATTCAGAGGTGGAGGCTGGCGTGGCCAGATCCTGAGCGTGGGATCCTTTTGGGGACCAAAGAGTAAGCCCTCAGAGAAGTCAGAGAAGGCACAAGAGCAGCGTGAGGACTGGACACTCTGTCCGTGTGAGCATGGATCCGGTCCCGGGAAGGTCCTGCTCTTTCCTGCCTGGAATTTCTGGATCACCGTGGGGCTTTCTAGGGGATGCTGCGTACCAGGGGTCCTTAACTTCTGTATCACGGACGGCTCCCATGATGCATGTTGTCCCTTTCCCACCCCGGATCTCTGTCTCTCCTCCCTGCCTCGTTGTCAGTAAGATGTAGGGTTTCTCTGTAGCATGAATGCCCTGGTGACGGCCATGTGCTTTTGTGCCACGTCACTGGCTGCCTCCCAGAAGCAGCACTGGGTCTGCTGGGATGCCCGTGCGCTCAGCTGGGCTCCGCTACCAAGAATCTGACGCTAAGCCAGGCGCGGAAAGGGACGTACAACTGGAACGTGGTGGTTCACCATTGTGTTCTCTGTGTAAGCCATCGTGAATGTGCTGAGCTAACTGTAGGTCCACATTTCCCTGCTTCGTGACATTGATAGTACTCCCCTGGGCGGAATCTCTGACGGGTTCCCTCATCATGCATACCAAATAAATACACGGATGAAAGGAAAATAGCTCTGGGGTTCTGGTTTCTCGATCCCTGTTGCTTTCTTCTTTGTTAGATCTGAGATCACGACATTTACATGCTAGAGCAGCAGATCACACTTTCTCATGAGGAGCTCTGACCTGTGCGGCTTCGCAGCAGGGGCTGGGGAGGGCACCCGGGGACAGCATCACGTCACCGTTTGCGGCCCTGCCGTGGGACCAGCCTTCACATCATCCAGGAGCAAGGGCAAGAGAGCCTTCCCGCCCACAGAGAGCAGGAGGCAGTGTCCGCTGCCCACGGTAGGAGGTCCCGCGGGATGGTGCTGGTTCCCCTGGCCTTAGGATCTTCCGGTGCCATTCCTCCTCCGTTGCCTGGTGTCGCTGGGTTGGTGCGTGGGAATACCACTTCCGGGCCTGCTGCGGGACAACCAGAGCATCATTCGGTTACTGAAGAGTCATTTTGGGATTTAGACAATGTGCCTTTTCAGTTCAGGAGGCATGAAGGAATCCATCTACCTTCCTTCCCCAACACACACAACACACACAACACACACACACACACACACACACGACCCAGTGCTGTGTACCCAAGAAGTGCCCGTGCAGTTCCTCTGAGTGGACGGTAAATTGCTTTCTTTCAGGCTCTGTGTTAGGTAGTCCCCAGAGCTGGGTTGTTGCTGTGAGTCTCCTGCAGAGGAAGGTGACTTGAGCACAGGTATGTTTCTTATGTTCTGAACTTGGGATCTTGTCCGAGAGCTTAGGAGCTCATCTGATCCCGCCAGGGTCGTCTCCCACTTGCAGGGAGAAGGTAAATAAAGCAACACTTTTCTTTTGTTTTTCTTTTTTTTTTTAGATGATTATTGATTTATTTATTTGAGAGAAAAAGAACATGAGTGGGGAGTGGGGAGGGGCCGAGGAGAAGTCCACTCCCTGCTGAGCAGGGAACCTACCACAGGGCTCGATCCCAGGACCCAGAGATCGTGACCCGAGGCAAAGGCAGACGCTTAACCGACTGAGCCACCCAGGTGCCCTCAAGCAGGACTTTTCTTTCCTGAATCTCTGAGGCCTCCGTGCAGACTGGTCATTTGGGGTGTGGTGAGCAGGAGTAACATGGCACTTGCCTTTATTGATGGTGTCCTGGCTATCAGACAACATGCTACATATTTCCATATCTCAGCTGATGTAGTCCGCTGCCAGAGACCCTTCGTGGAGCAAGACCTCAGTCTCGGTGGGTGGGCGGGGAAGCAGAGCACAGACAGGTGAGGTGACTCACTCGGTGTCAGGCAGGCACCGAAAGGGGGATTGGCACACAAACCAAGGCGAGCTGCATTCAGGGCGGGCACTCTCCACCCGCTCACCACCTGTAACCTCCATAAAGGCTGCGGGTGAAGTGCGGAGAACCGGTGACTTGGCTGGACGTTTCCCAGCTGCAAGCACCAAGTCTTACAAGGTGCATCTTTGCGTCCTCTCCAGAATGCCCGGGGGCAGGGCCGGTCTTCTCCCACCCGGCAGACTTCACAGAGACAGGAACGAGGTGGCCTCACCCCAGCCGCCGTGCCAGCCACCATCAGATGCAGAGCCACTCGTGAAGGTTTCCTTATCTCCCTTGCCTCCCCGACTCTGTGCTAGGCTGCCTGCTGGGGCGGGGGAGTCGGGAGTCATGGCGAGATGGTCCCGGCCCTCGGGAACTCGAGCCTTGAATCAGGGAGAGCTGTGACACCCAGACATGTGGCGAGAGCCGTCGTGGATCGCCTGTGCCGCTGTCTTACCGCGAGACGGGAGGAGCGGGAAGGATCGGGCTGGGGCCCCGTGGACCTGGGGCTTGCTGAGGGTGCTCCTAACCGCAGACCTGGGGGCCCATGGAGAATGGGTGGGTGGGTGTACTTGAGGGGCTCACTGGTGCCACCCCATCTCCACCTCAAAGGCATGGTCCCCTTGCCTGCGTGTACGAGCATCATCTGAGGGTCCCATCTGACACGGCATACGGTCCCCAAGATCCTGACTGGGAGCCAGGATCCAGCGACGTCTAGAAATGTTCAGCATGCCAGGTTCCAGACCAGAGACAGAGGCAGAGCCATGGGGAGGCAAGAAAATACAGGGAGAGAATGGGGGTGAAACAGAAGGCTCAAGGAGAAAATCTGAATGGACCTACTGGAAGTAAAGAAATGGAATTTAGGAATTAAAAGCCTTCCCAGGCCGCCTGGGTGGCTCAGTGGGTCGAGCCTCTGCCTTCGGCTCGGGTCATGGTCTCAGGGTCCTGGGATCGGACCCCGCATCGGGCTCTCTGCTCGGCAGGGAGCCTGCTTCCCCCTCTGTCTCTGCCTGCCTCTCTGCCTACTTGTGATCTCTCTCTCTCTCTCTGTCAAATAAATAAATAAAATCTTAAAAAAAAAAAAAAAGCCTTCCCACAGATGAAAGCCCTGGACCAGCTCTTTGTCAATAGCTTCATTGGTGAATTCTGTTCCACTGTAGGAAGAGATCATAGCCATCCTTCATAGACTCTCCCAGAATAGACAGGAGGACGGAAGACTTCCTAACTCAGCCTATGAGGACAATACGACCCTGCTACTGAAGCCGCGCAGGACGACACAAGAAATGTATAGACCGGTATCTGTCATGACTATCCACACTTCGTCATTCCTCACCAAAATGGCACACCAGATCCACCAGCATTTACAAGGGAGCGTGCAGCTACCCAAGTGAGACTTATCCCAGGGTAGCAACATTGCTTTAGCATTCGAAATACGATTAAGGTCAACACCATCATGGTATAATGAGGACAGAAGCCATGTAGTTGATCATCTCGATAGACAAAGAAGAGACATTTGACAAAATTCAAGATCCACTCGTGATAAAAAGAATGCTCAGCCGGCTAGGGCTAGAAAGGTGCGTCCTCACTCTGGTAAAGGGTATGTAGGAGAAAAGTGAGTCTCATGTCACATACCGTATTTGAGGAGTGAAAGAATGAAAGCATGCCTCCTGAGATCCGGACCAGGACGAGGAGGCTGGGTCCCGTCGTTCCCTTCCAACATTGACTGAAGTTTCCGGCCGGCGCAGTCATGCGAGACAAAGAATGAGGATGTGGAGAAACCGGAAACGGAACGGGTGTCCAAGCACGGGCTTGTACTCAGACGTTCCCGGCAGCCAAGGGGAGACAGTCTAAAAGTCTGTCAGCTGGTAAAGGGATAATCAGACTGTGGCCTACCCTGGCAGTAGATGCCACTGGTCTGTGAGGACGGATGACCCGATGTCTGCAGCAACGTGGATGAGCCTCCATAGTGTCTGGCCACGTGAAAGAACACGGACACACAAGCCCACTCTTGCAGCTTGAGTCCGTTTACAAGAAGTGCCCAGAAAGGGCAAACCTACAAGAGATAGAAATTACCTTAGATGTTGCCTCGGCCTGGAGGCAGGAGTGGGACCCGAGTGCTGACGGGGACACAGGGTCCTTCTGGAGGGACAGAGATGTTGTACAACTGAATCGTGGTGAAGGCTGCACAACTCCGTAAATCTACTACGAGTCCCTGCATGGGAACCTTTAACTGGGTGAACTTGGTGGTATGTACATCTTGGCCTTTATTTAGCTGGTGCAGCCAAATCTGGAGAACAGTATGGGGTTTCCTCCCAAAGTTAAAAATGGAACTGCCCTCCAGTCCAGCAGTCGTACTACAGGCGTTTGACCAAAAATAGAAAAACACAAATTCGAGGGGTACATGCGCCCCTGTGTTTATAGCAGCATTGTTTACGATGACCAAGCATGGAAGCAGCCCAAGCGTCCATGGATAGGGGAATGGATAAAGAAGATGTGTGCATGTATACAATGGAATATTATTCAGCCATAGGACAGATGAAATCTTCCCACTCACAAAAACACAGAGCTAGAGAGTATGATGCTAAGATAAACATGTCAGAAGAAAGACGAGTTCCCTATGATTTCACTCGTGGAATTTAACAACAACAACAACAACAACAAAACAAGCAAAAAAGAGAGAGACAAACTCATAGGTAGAGAGAAGAAACTGATGGTAACTGGAGAGGAGGTGGGTGAGGGGATCAGTGAACTAGCTGACGGGGATTAAGGAGTGCACTTGTCCTGATGAGGACCGGGTGACGTATGGAATTGCCGAATCACTGTACTCTGCGCCTGAAACTAGTATAGCACTATGTTAGCGATGCTGGAAGTAACATTTTAAAAATTACTGATAATTTAAAAAAAAAAAAAAAAAAAGGAGGGACAGACGCTGGTGCTCCATCCCCAGGGAGTCTGAAGTAGGGAGTCTGGAATGTGGCCTCAGCGAGAGCATGATTTGGAAACTCCTATGAAAACCTAGTTTGCAGCTGTGGAAACAGAACCATCCTTAAGGTGAAAACCTCAAGTCAGAAATTGGAGACTCCCCTTACAAGGCAAGCGGGTTTTCGTCTTCACCCGCTGGGGTTGGCAGATCTCACAGGCTGTGAGGAGAGGCAAAACACAAAAGTAAATGTGGGCTTTAAAACTGTCGTTGTATTTGCTGCTGTCCAAGTTCCGGAAAACCAAAGTTTGAAGTTAAAACCCTGGATTTGCTCATGAAACATACAAGACTTTTCATTTCCTGTCAGGATCCCTTGTGCTTAGCTACTTTAAAATGGGAGAAGACATTGTATAGATAACTTCATCAGACAGATCTCAGTAATTCTTTGAAAATGCGTTGGCTGAGATTTGTATCTGTTGATGGAGATGGCTCAGCTTGTCAGGCTTAGCTGCCAAGTTTCCTGAGTTGCGTTTTTAACTTTCTTTTATACTTCATGTTCTCAAACTCATTCCCATGCTCCGATAAGAGCCCTAACAGGTTGAGGTATTTAGGATGAAGAGTAAATTTGAGTAATCCCTTGTTTCTTGCTCACCCAAGGACACGAGTCTCCCCCAGACATTCTCTTTGAGAGATTGCTTCCGGATACTCAACTCCACATTGAAAATCCCGGGCTCCCTGCTATGCCTCCGTCGTCGTCATCGAGTTGACGCGGTGGGTTCTTACAGAAGATGAGGATTTCTATCTCCCGGGTGTGTTACAGGGCCCGGGTCTTCTTCTTGGGAATTCAGGTGGGGAACCCACCCAAACCAGGAGCATTCTGAGGACAGAATCTGTGGAGTGTATCTGTGGAGAAGCAGCCCTCACTGGGGACTTTGGGGACCCCTGTGGCAGCATGAGGATCATGGTGTAGCCTTTTCCCGAGCAGGTCCCCGAGAGTCGTGAGGCAATGGAGAGCACACCTAGCAGCCTCCCTAGGATTTTCCCTTAAGGCACTGGGTGGATGGCAGTGCCCACCCGTGAGACGGGACTAGAGTTCTGGTCTACCCGTCTGCAGATTGGTAAGGCTTATGGGACCGCTGAGTGGAGATGCCCTATAGGTTCAACCCACGGGGATTCTGGGAGCCAGCAGACATTTCTCAGGTAGACTTGTTGATGGGGAAAGCCATAGGCATACTAGGGGATCCAGACGGAAACAAGTCAGGTGGTGGTGTCATCACCCACGGATCATGGAAGGGATGAGAGGAGCACAGGGCAGAGGTCGGAACCCTGGGAGAAAAAACAAAACACGATTTTGGAGGGGATCAAGTGGAATGGGCCAACAGAGACTTGGAAGTAATGATCTGCGAGGCAGGAGGAAAGCCAGGGTGGGCTGCTGTCCTGGAAGCCGAGGAACCACAGCATTTTGCAAACAAGGAGTGCTGCTGTGGCCAAGACGGCGTTGAGTACTGTGGTTTGGCAACATGGAGCTCTTTGGAGAATTTAGCAAAGGGATGACCTACGGGTGGGGGACATCGTGGGGGAATCCAGAAGGAGCCAAGTAAGTCGACTCTTTGGTCTACGCTATCAAGAAACCTGGCTTGACAGGAATCAGAGACACAGGGTAGTAGAAGCGGGTGGCTGTGTGCTTTCAGAGGTTGTTATTTTCTGTCCCAAAGCAAGTCAGAAACACAGCTGGATGCAGGTTCCAGAACCCCCTGTGGATGGTGGGGACTCTTGACTCGATGACAGGAGCAGAGAGCTGGGACGAGCCTCGTGAGTGTTTCTTTAAGTTGTGGGCAGAGCGGTGCGATCAGCGCAGCAGTGGGGTTGAGCAGTCCTCTGTCACGTCTCTCCCGCCCCATTCCTGCCTCTGACCCACGGAGAAGCAGCTTCAAGATTCATCATTGTCCAGGTAAATGCCACAGTGGATGGTGTCTGGGGAGAGTCCCACACTGAGCTGTCAGACTAGAGGGAAACGGAGGGGGACGGACTGGGGAGATGTGGCACAGGTGACATCCGAGGACAGGAGGGATGCTCAGAGCAGTGCTGCCATTGAGGGCACTGGATGGCAGGGGCTTGGGGTTGGGGCGATGGCAGGTCTAGGGCATGGGCATTTGGCCAGGACATTCAGACCGAGGGTCTGCGCCAAAGATGTTTCTCCGCTCGGGGCAACCTCGGCGGCGGCCGGGCCCTGGCTAGACTAGAACGCTCTGTAAAACTAAGGCCTGATCACGAGATTGGCCTCAACGTGTCTTGTCTGGTGGTGAGGAGGCTGGGCTTTCGGGTCCTCCCAGGGAGGAACCGAGAGGCGGGGCCGTCAAGCCCCAGAACAGAAGCGCCACGTGATTGTCCCCTGCAAAGCTGGGCCCAGAGTGCAGCCCTCAGATAAGGGGATGCAGGGCCCAGGTTCCCGCGGGTTGTTGCAAGTACAGGGGGTGGCCCAGGTACGGGGTGTTCCGAGATCTTACATGAGGGCCCCTGGCCAGGCCACCGTGCGGGAACTCAGGCGAATGCTCTCAGGCGAAGGACAAGCTCCAAACCGAAAGCCACTTGGGCCATTGCTTTGTGGCCATGGGGTTCAGGGTTTTGTGAGGGAAACCCCATCTTTCTAAAGCTCCTTCTCCGTGCTGGATGAGGGAGTCAGGGATAGGTCATGATCTGAGAGGAGGCCAGATGAGGAAGGGAGGCCCGGCAAAACCCGACTCTAAAGACACCAAACCCTTGCTCCTGGTTGACCCCTTCCTTCCCCAGGGTGACACGAGAGAGAGCACGGTGGCCTCTTCAGGACTGGACCCTGGTTTCCATCTGAGAGACTCCAGGGCCTCAGGGCACCACTGTCTCATTAAGATGAGGGAGTAGGGGCACCTGGGTGGCTCAGTTGTTAGGCCTCTGCCTTTGGCTCAGGTCCTGGGGTCGAGCCCTGCATCGGGCTCCCTGTTCTGCGGGAGGCCTGCTTCTCCCTCTCCCACTCCCCCTGCTTGTGTTCCCTCTCTTGCTGTCTGCCTCTCTCTGTGTCAAATAAATAAATAAAATCTTAAAAAAAAAAAGATGGAGGGGGCTAGAAAGCATGACCTTCGAGCTACAGGAACCACGGGGGGCAAAGTTCATAAGCCAGTCCCTTCTAAGTCCTCTAGCTTCCTATAAAGAAAGCCTGTCCAACACTGTTCCTGCTGCCTGACCATGTTGCGGCCAGAACCTGATGGGCTCTCACCACGGAGAACACACTAAGGGACCAATGACAGCAGCTGAAGACCTGAAATGTGGCCTTGACTGGGAGCCTGATTGCTGGTCCCCACAGACAAAAGCCCGCATCCCTGCTTGGGGCCATGCCGGGTTGAGGCGACCTGGGGTGGATCTCCCTCAAAGAATAGCTATTCTGGGGACACTTGAGTGGCTCAGTTGGTTAAACAATTGCCTTCGGCTCAGGGCATGATCCCAGGGTCCTGGGATCCAGCCCCACATCGGGCTCCCTGCTCAGCGGGGAACCTGCTTCTCCCTATCCCTCTGCCATTCCCCGTCCTTGTGTTCTCTCTCTGACAAATAAGTAAATCAAATCTTTAAAAAAAAAAAAAAAAGTATGGATATTCGGAGCACTCAGCAGAGGTGGCGGGGGCGGTGGGGGGAGATCTTCGGGCTTAGTTCTGGCTCTGCCAGCCAACTACTCAGATCCTCACCTAGGCCTCTCAGCTCTCTGGAGGACACTCACATGATCTACCTTCAAAAGAATTAAGAAGGGAAAACCTCTCCTTCTTCTAATGAAAACCACTGGCTTTAGGCACGCTCCTCCAGGCATCCTGCTCTGGCTCTGGACACGTTTTCTGAAGCTCAGCTCCAGAACTCAGGCCCTGAAGTGCGTGTCTGTGTTGTTCAAGGAGAAATGGCCTGTGGAGGCAGGGTGGCCACAAGGAGGCCCAGCTCACCTCTCTGACAACCCGTGTCAACTACTCCACTGTGTGTGTGTGTGTGTGTGTGTGTCTGCGTGGGCCTCCCTTCTCTCGGTCATCTGTTCTGGGGGTCCGTCTGTGGAGGGAAAAGCTTCCTGAGTTCAAGGAGAGGACGAGACAGGGACCCCCAATCTCCTTTAACATGACTGCTTGGACAGACTGTGGGCAGAAGAAAAGCCGGTGGGGGCGGTGAGCTCAGATCCCAGACTCACTGGTGCTCCTCAGACCACCGGGTCGCTTTGGTTCCATTAGTCTCCTGACCTGGCTGACTGAGTGCCCCCCGCCCCCTCCCCCCCCCCCCCCCCCCCCCCCGACTGGAAGGCAAGGGGGGAAAGGAAGCCATCCATTTACATCGAATATGGTAAGTAAGTGTGGTCCTATGCAGTCCCTGAGGGGCCACGTCTACGAATGCTCAGTCCCACGTTTCCACCACCCCTGACCCCTCACTCCTCCCCAGTAGGAGGAAGGGGTCTTTGTGGCTTACAGGTCTGTTTGATGATGTGGAAAGGGGGTCCTGTGACTCACCTGTGTGGCTCACAGGGCCTTCGGTGGTCTCTGAGGGAGGGATGACTCTTGTCCCCCAGGTCCAGCTGCCGATGCCGGTCACGGAGGCGGGCGTAAGTTGTACTTCTTGTCTCCCTCCTCGTGGACTGGACCTGGTGCTCCCTGGCTGCCTCAGCCTTACCTCACTCAGCTGGCATCTGCCAATACCTCTGCCTCTGGGTCTCATCCTCCAGGTCACGCCTGGGCAGGACTGTCCGCTCCACGGGTGCAAGTGCAGAGTCCTCGAAGCCTCTACCAGGTTAAAGCGTCCTTCACGAACCTCTGCTTATGGACTCAGCCACATTCTACATCCCCCACGGGGGATTCCAGCCCCCCACCCCGTCTCATCTACAGCACAGCAGGAGCTAAGAGCAGCTCCAGAAAGCTACATATCTCAGCTCCAGCTATCCCTCTACTCACAGAGAGCAGAGCGCTTCGGTCGTGAGGTGCAGAGTGTATTCTGTGAGTCCCACGGGTGAATGAGGTGAAACCCTCCTGTACCTGGAGCTCCTCCTCCCTTCTTGACCACCCATCCCTTGTCGGAGCTGTTTTGCCTCTGCCCCCACTTTGTCTGGGGGCCTTTACCTCCTCTGTGACTGAAAAGGATACTCATTCTTTGGTTCCTCTTTCCTATTGACCTGAATTCCCATAGATCCAGGTCAAAAGGAGCATAACGTGAAATGGGCATGTTGTCAGATACAACAGAAACTGAGTTTCTATACACCTCCCAACTCAAATCTATATATTAAAAAAAAAAAAGTAGGTGGAGAAATGAATGGTCACACCGCCAAAGGCGCCTCAGAGGTTCCCTAGGGTGTGCACAGAGTGTGAGTGGTGTGAGGCAACGTGGATATTAATGGAGGCCTTGAGGAGCATGGTCGCAGTGGAGAGATAGGGACAAAAGCTCTACTGAAGGGGGGGGGGGTGCGGGAGAAGTTGAAGCAGTTTTGCTAGGAAAGGTACAGATCCAGTGCCAGTGGCTGCAGGATGACTTGGGGGAAGGCAGTAGGGGTTTCCCCCCCTTTATGGTGGAATGCTCCAATGTAGAGAGAGCAGGAGAGAAGAGACATCATTGCAAGAGCAAATTCTCTGAGAAGGTGTAAGGCAAGGGATCCTGAGCAGAGGTGAGGGGCTGGTTGCAGTGCAGAGCGTGTATGCATGCTAAAGGGGCAGCAGAGAACGCCAGGACAGGGTTTGGGAAAGCTTGGGAATTCCTCCCCCCCCCTCCCCCATTGCTACTGTCCTCCATGAATTCGTAGGCTGTTGCAACAGACTGGAAGAGAGCTGCGAAGGAGTGAGGTAGTAGAGTGGGAAGGATGAGTGGAAATGAAAGGCCATGGAATTAACAAAGGAATTCAGTAAGAGTTTTAAATCGCTTCATCAATGCTCTGCTGCTCACATACAAAAGAGGAGTGTTTGTTACTGGGGGGTGAACCTTGAGGTGGCCCTGTGATCAGGACTGTACCCCGCCCCCGCCGTCCCCACCCACTTAAGGCTGAATGCTGGAGCTGTAGAAGCATTCGAGGGAGGGAGCTGGAGAACCAGGGCTTTCGGTTTAGAGTGATGAGAGGAAAGCTGCAGGGAACACCAGGGAGGGGCGCGGCGTTTCCTGAGCCCCAGGACGCGTCCGTGGGCGGGGCGACACTCCCCTAGGGGAGGGGGAGAACATCCCTGGGGCGGAGAGGCCCGGGACGGTCGCGTCATCTACCTGAGCCTTCAGGGCGCCCTGGAGGCATCAGAGGAGTGAGGGTTGAGAGGGGGAACAGTGAATGAGTCCCGGGACTGGCGTGTTCACAGGTACGGGTTGGGAGGAGGACAATACACAGGGGACCCGTACAACTGCCGCACGAGGGCACCGGAGCGCTAGGGACTCTGGCGACCGATACCCGAATATCACCGTCCCGGGGCTCCCCGAAGGAACCAGGGGCAAAACCCGGCGTCCACGTCATTCCACACCGCCGCGCATCCCCAGAACGCACCAATCGGGTCGCAACGCCGACGACTCTCCCTCCCTGGTGCCGGGACTTCCGGCTGCGCACTTCCAGCGGCTGTTGGAAAACTTCCGGGACGGGACGATGGAAACATTTTTGTGCGGAGGACGCTGCCGTCTAGCCGCTGGAGTCGGTCTCTGCCGTCCTCTGCCCCTCGGCTACAATCCACACGGCTCCCGCAGACTTGCTCTGCACCTCGCCTCCCAGGGAATGGTAGTAAAAGGCAACTTTTCTTTTGCACAGTTCGGTGCTCAGTTTCTCTGGCCGCTTGGTGGCACTGTTGCTCCGTGCGGCTTTTCTCACTGCCTCTTCCCCCGCCCGCTGTGCTTGAAAAAAGTGGCCGCCGCCTGTTTCCTCAAAAAAAAAAAAAAAAAAAAAGGGGGGGTTACTGCTCTCCGCGCTTGCGCGAGCACGCCGCCTAGAACTGGATCTCTCCGGTTCCCGGTCCTAGGGCCTTTGTGAAGAAGTGTGGCCCTGGACAAAAGCCGTTCTGCTGCGCGGCTGGGCCTCTCTTTGATTGCTGCTTGGGTAGCTCAGCAGCCTTTCTTTCTCCGTGTGCGAGTCCCCTGCTCAGTGGCTCTCCTTAAGCCCCAGACGATACCAGACGCCCAGGGGAACCTGTACTGGGAAGTGTTTAATGAAAGGGTGTAAAGCTAGAGTTCGGGGTCAGGGAAAGTTCTGGAGATGGGGGATGCCAGGGATGGTGGCACAAGGGTGTCAACTTGCTGATGCTCCTGTCAGTTCACTTCAACATGCTTAAAATGGTAAATTTTGTGTTCTACATACGTTAGCACCCCGAAGAGTGAGAGTAAACCTCTCTCTGTTGAAGGTGACATAGCCTAGAAGTCCTTGGAAAGAAGTAGTTGCACAAATGGGGCGAAAAGAAAGGCAGGTGTCAGAGAAGCCTGCCTTTTCAGGTGTCAGAAAGAGCAGGTAGGTAACCCATGTAAAAAGGTATGTGGTCCCTCTGCCCCTTGATCTGGTTTCTGCCTCCATCCCCTCCTCTGGGTCCCAGACCGAGCCCGCCCCCCCCCGCCCCCCTCCTCCCGGCATCGCTCAGGCCCCAGGTGCTGTACTGTCCCACGCTGGAAGGAGCGCCCCTGGGTACACACGTGTGCACCTGTGTGTGCGTGCCCGGGACCCTTGTGACAGGCACATGTGTTGACAGTCACAGTGCCATGTCTGTGGGTGGACGCCCACACCATTCATCCTGTGTTTTAGTTTAAACCCTTTTGTCTTCTTGGCGGGTTTTTTCCTCTTGAGTCAGATGGATGAAGCTTTAGTTGTCTAGTAACCGGGTTATTACCCGCACCGCCCGCCCCCCCCCCCCCATTATCTCAACATCTATTCCCAGAAGAGAGCCAGGTGGACACAAGGGCTTTCTCAGTCCTGGACCTTCAGCTGGGCTGATGCCTCAGCTGAGGACCCAGGGAGGGGGAACAGAAAGATGTTGCCATGACAACAGACTCCCACACTCCCTTCCAGCACAGGGGCCCCTCTCCCTCCCTCTGCCTGCCTGCTGGGCTCTCCACTGAGAATGGGAATGTGCTTTGGCTAGCAGGGAGGGTTCCCTGTGTGGTCCAGGGTGCAGGGGAGAAGGGTAGTCCTGGGCTGCCTCTTGAAGGGACCAGAGTCCCAGAGAAAGCGTTCTGTACACGCTGAGGCCCCAGGAGAGCATGGAGACTACGAACCCATAGTGGCTCTAAATGTGGTTCTGGGATTTTCTCCAGCAGTCCACAGTGCTGCACCGATTTCTGAAGCCAAGCTCCGAGGCCCAGACCCTGGAAATCGGGGCCTGTGTTGTTAAAGGAGGATGGAGCCTGGCATGGCTTGTGGGGGCCATGACAGACTGGAGAAGGACCGGGTCGCCTGGGTGACAGCTCTCCTGAGTGACAACGGCACTCGTGTGTCTTGTCCGCTCTTCTGTGCTCCGTGTTGGGGTCCACTTACGGGATGGGAACCATGGTCCTAGTTCAAGGAGAGGACGAGGCAGAGATGCCCCAGTCTCCTCTAAGGTGGACTGATTGGAGGGTGGACAGACCGGGGAGCTGCCAGAGGTGCTGAGGTGACCTCACACATCCACCAGGGCTCCTCAGACCATAAGGCCATATTGCTTAATTTCTTCTCCTCTGGCTGGTGAGATCTTCAGGATCGTTCACTGTCTGAACCGGCTAGAGAAGGAGGAAAACACCCAGTGAAATCATTTCTCATCTAGTCCAGGGAGGGCGTCGGGGGTGAGGGGGTGGGGGGTGGATGCAGTCATGCGAATGGTCTAGTTCAGGTGCCTCCTTAGTGCAGTAGGCAACGTGTCAGTCTCATAATCAAATGGCCTAGTTCAAGAAATGCTCAGTCTCTCAGATTTCCTCCCCACCTCCCTACTTCTTCCCAACCTGAGGAAGGAGTGTGAGTGGTTTACTGATCTCCCGGGTGATGCTGTGCTGGAAGGGGCGGCACCTAGGACATTCTTAGGGTGCTCACCGAACACTCCCTGGCCTCTGAGGGGAGGACTCTTGTCTCCCGGGTCCAGCTGGTGAGACGCCTGCATCAGCCATGCATGTGGCTGGTGAAACTGGCATTTTCCTCTCTCTCCTCTGGGTCGGGACCTGGTGCTTCCTGGCTGACCCAGCCTCAGCTCACCTTTGCTGACATCTCTAGACCCCTCTGAATCTTGGTCTCAGCCTCCATCCCCACTCTGGGCAGGGCTGTCACCCCACATCTCAGCAGCAGGGTCCCCTAGTCCCTTCTCTACTTACGTTTACTTCCGCAGCCCCTGGCTGTGGGTTTTGTCAGTTTCCGCATTTCCTCCTCAGGGAATAAATACAGCCTCTGGGGTCTGGCCTGTAGCACAGCAGGACCCAAGATCAGCTCCAGAAAGCTGAGTCCCTCAAGGTCAGCCATCCCTCTGCCCAAGGAGGGTCATCCTGCAGAGTGAATTCCTCTGGGTCCCAAATGTGAGTGGGGGCAAAATCCTGTCCCCCACTTCTCTGCTGTAGCTCTCTTGTCCCCTCCCAGAACTTACCCAGAGCTTGTGATGTCTGCGGCACCACTTGGCCTCTCTTTGCTTGCTGCCTGGGTGCCTCAGCAGCTTCTTTTTCTTCCTGTCCCAGTCGCCTGCTCAGTGGCTCTCCCTAAGCCCCAGCTGTTAAAAGACGCCCAGGGGAACCTGTACTGGGAAGTGTTTAGTGAAAGGGTATAAAGCTAGAGCTTGCTTGACCTTCATGTTCACAAGCCTCCCCAGAGTATGTCCAGATCCCAAAGGGAAACTTTAGGATTTGCTGCCTTTTTTCCTCTTTTTTTCCTGAGAAAAGGGATCGGCTAACTGATTACACACACACACACAGAAGGGATTACCAAACATGAATGCCTGTGCCCTCATCAGCAGGACAAGATCTATAAAAGTAAACTCAGAGTTCAAAGACAGACACCATGTTTTAACACGGTCCCAGGAGATGCTGTGCCAGCAGTTTTCATGGCGGTGCCCAGAGAGCCTTGCTCCTCAGTCCTCTGTTCCCACCAGCGCCTGGTAACCGTGCAGGAGAGCTGGGCAGCAGAGATGAACTTACCCAGAGCTTGTGATGTCTGCCAGGAGTTGCGGGGCAAGCTGGGGAGCGTGTTCTCTGTCTAGTCCAGAAATGTCCTGGAGAGTCGCCAGACTTTTTTCCGGTCTCCTGGTTACCGCGTAATAAATACAAGAGCAGCATCTGACACCGGCTCACTAGTTTCACCTTTAAAAAGAAACACTTTGGGGCGCCTGGGTGGCTCCGTGGGTTGAGCCTCTGCCTTAGGCGCAGGTCATGATCTCAGGGTCCTGGGATCCGGCTCTCTGCTCAGCGGGGAGCCTGCTTCCCCTCTCTCTCTGCCTGCCTCTCTGCCTACTTGTAATCTCTGTCAAATAAATAAACAAAATCTTAAAAAAAAAAAAAACAACAAATACTCTGATTACCAGGAGGAGCCCTGTCGACATCACTGGAGAATACAATGAAACCACAACTGTCCTCGTTCTAAAAATCCCTTAAATGAAAACTTGCTTGCTGGACAACTTCCCATTTTCAGAAAAGGTTCTTTAGTGGCCTTCTGCCTGAAGTTTAAATACAGGTTCCTGGCTCAGTCCCCAACAAAGCATGTTTTCCCTGGGTATTTGTGGGCGCGGGTCCCACGGAGACCCAGACACGTGGGGGCGCTCTGGCCCTCAGCAGCTTTTCTCAGGCTGCTGACCTCTCCAGGGGGCAGGGACTCAGGGGACGAACAGGATCTCTCAAACTCATTTTGAGACCTCCCGGTGCCTGCCTTGTTCTGAGAATGGACAGTTTCAGCCACCCTATGGGCTCATGTCCTGCCTGCCTGCCTGCCCCGTGTGCAGATGGAGAAACCAGGGCCCAGGGAGACCAAGGGTCTTGCCTGCTGCCGCCATGCAGCCAGAGAGCTTACCACATGAAGTCCTAACAGCGCTGCTGCCCACCCTGGGTGACCTTAGGGTCACACGATAACATCTTCTCTTTCCCCCTCTCACTCACTGTGGGCAGGTCATTTTAAGTAGCAGTGAACTGATTTAATCCCTTAGGAGAAATTGAGGCAGGGCAAGGTATTCCTTGTGCCTTTAATGCAGACCCATCAAAACTTGCAGGACCTATTGGGCGGTACACAGGTGTTCCTGTGGATGTAAAGGGAGATTCTCCAGTAACCTTCCTCCACTCCCCACCACCCCTTCCATACCCGACCAAAAAAAAAAAAAAAAAAAAAGTCGCAGGTAGCCTTCTATTCAGTATCCAACAACATTGAAGGAGAGCCTCTCTCAAAAGGTGTTTTGTACTCTTATAAAAGCTGCTCATTTAGCACTTACCTGGGGAGCGAGACAATACCCACCAGCCAACCAGTGCGTGAAGAAGTTAAGTGTGAGAAGTGTTAGGAAGAAAATAGCTCAGGTCCTAGGTCAGGACCTATTTACTTACACAGAGAGGTCAGGCGGATCTTGTCTGAGAAGGCTGTGATGGAGCAGAAACCTTACGGTTGGGAAGGAACCAACCGCGTAAAGGTCCGGGGCTGGACTCGCCCAGGCAAAGAGCGCCGTGATGACCAATGTCCTGATGAGGGAATAAGCTTGGCATGTTCCCGGAACAGAAGTCTGCCAGAGTGGCTGCCGTGGAGGCAAGAGCTGGTGGGATTGTGTGGCTATTGAAACAGTGGCAGTAGATAAGCACAGAAGGGGATGGATACGCGATATAGTCCGCAGATCGGATGTAGAGGACTTGTTGCTGGACTGCGGGGGAGACCGACAAGATGCAAGACATGAAGAGGCGTGCTTGGGGCACGCGAGGTGTGTGCTTCCTCCCGGCCATCCAACAAACATACAGACACATCTGGGTCTCAGGGCACAGGTTGATGCATGAGGTAGGCCTGTGGGAGGTCCCATCGTGTACATGCTCTGTTTTCTGCTGGCCAATAGGATGAAACAACCCACGGAGAGAGTGTAGCACGAGAAGGGCCCTGTTAAAAACTAAAACCCAGTGGAAAGGAAGGAGGAAGCACTAAATGCTGACAAGAAGCAGAGTGGCCACCGGGGCTGGAGGAACAACACCCAGAGAGTCAGTTAGTTGTTAAATATCCAAGAATAAAAATTCAAAGAAAGGGTGGGGGAGGGACAGTGTCAAAAACGGGGCAATTGGGAAATGTACCAAAGGCATCTGAGAGGTACAGTGAGTCGAGGAGAGGACATCATCACAGGGGCTGGTGATACGTGAAGGCCCCTGCTGCCCTTGACAAAATCGGTCTTCTTTTGCGGGTGGGGGCAGGCTGATAGAAGCACGATTGAAGTGGGTAGCAAGGAAAAGGGCGACAGAACAAGGGGAGACTTGCTGTTGGGAGCATCAGGGAAATGTGGCAATATCTCAGAAATAGAGGGGATAAGGGATGACTTTATGTTTTCCTTCATCTCGCGTGAGGGGAGAGAAGTACGAGCGTGTTCGGAGTGAACAGAATGACGGAGAAATAGATGGACGGGTGACCATTCAGGAGCACTGCAAAGGCCTCCTCCCCCTGAAGGAGACGGGTATGGGATCCAGGTGGAAGGCTCTGGCCTCAAGTGGGATCAGGTCGAGAATATGGGTGCAGATCCAGCGTTGCTGGCAAGTGGTGAGAGGGTCTGTCTGATAGCTTCTCTCTTTTGTTGTTTTCTCTCTCTTCTCTCTCTCTCTCTCTCTCTTTCTCTCTCGATGTATTACCATGGACCATCTTGATGAGCATGGGGTGGAGCACTGCAAGGCTACTGCAGGCAGAGGAGAGAGAGAAGATACAGGTCTGGAAGACGTCCTTTGTCCTTTACTGGGGGTGTCCCCGGAGAGTAGGTAGGTGGGAGTAAGGAGCAAATGACCCGTGTTTGAGGGAAAATTCATAGCCTTGGGTAAGCTGGGGGAAGGAGCGGCATGGTGGACCCTGATGTGTCCCTGGGATCCCTCGACTGGAGACCCCCAAGAAGCTGAATGCTGTGGATGCAGAGGCATTAGGGGGAGGGAGCTGGAGAACCGGGGCATGTGTTGGGAATGAAGAGTGAAAGCTACACAGGACACCGGTGAGGGGCGCGGGGGTTCCTGATGCTCAGGGCAAGTCCGGGGGCAGGCGACGCTCAGCTTGGGGAGAAGGGGAACATCCCTGAAGACCAGGAGGCCCCGGAGCGGCCGGTAATCTTTGTGAGCCTTGAGGAGGACCGAAGGCATCAGAGGAGTGAGAACTGATTGGAGGAGAGCCAGTATGCTTCAAGACTGGCATGTTTTCTGGCTGGGGTGGACAGGAAGACCAGGACCAGGTTTGCGTACAGTTACCGCCCGTACGGCCGTGCGGATACGGGAACTTGGGAGAACAGACCGGTAAATCTGTGTCTCGACACACGGACGGGATATGAAAGCAGCAAGGGCCCTGTTCGAAGAATTTGGCACCGACCTCACTTAGCCCCTGTGCGCAGACTCAAAATCCGCCAATCGCAGTGCAGCTGCGACACTTCTCCCTTCCTCTTCCGGGGGACCTCCGCTGCTGTATTTTCGGCTACGTAATTATAGTTCCGGGGCAGGACGGCTGAAGGCTTTTGTTTGAAAGAGTGTTCTGCATGGTCTTTTCGGCCGTTCTTCCGCATCCTTTTCCGCAGAGAGGCATTCTTTTTTCTTTCGTTTGTCACGATCTCTAGGGCTCTTCATAGTGTAATAGCGAAATAGATGGATTTTCATTAGCAATGATTGGCGCTACGTTTCTCTGGCCTCTAGGTGGCAGTGGTGTTCTGTGTATTCTTTTTAAACGTACTCTTTCCCCGCCCTTCGTGCTTCAAAAAAATCTACCGTAATTTTTAGCAAGTAAAAAGGTGGTGTTTTACTTCCCAAGGGCGGGAAACGCTGGTTAAATCTGGATCCGCTTCCTTCAGAGAGAACTTTCTTTAAAAACAAAAGGCTGAAGAAAAAAACATTTTCCGCATTAATGTTGACTTTTTTTTTTTTTTTTTTTTAAGATTTTATTTATTTGACAGACAACACAAGTAGGCAAAGAGGCAGGCCGAGAGAGGCGGGGTGGAGAGAGGAGGGGAGGGGAGGGGAGGGGGGCGGGGCGGGGCGGGGGCAGACTCCCCGCCAGCAGGTAGCGGGATGCGGGGCTGGAGCCCAGGACCTAAGGCAGAGGCTCCAACCCACTGAGCCACCTAGACGCCCCTAATGCTGACTTTTTTTAAGGACCTGTAAGGTTTCTCGGCAACTTGCAGTTTGGTTTTTAGGTTTCTTTTCGTGGTGTTACCCCCACCGTAGCCTAAGGTTTTGGACTTGGGTTTTATATATGATAGACTACATTCTCTCAAAGAAGTCACCCAGAGTCAGTAGAGATTATTTGGAGGACGGATAAAATGTAATGAAGCTAATAGTATCCACAGTCCCACCACTCAAGCGATGACCATTAATAATATTGCGTGATAAATTTCCCTAGAGGTTTTTCATTCATAAGAGTGCATTAAGCCATTTTGTATTGCATCCTGACTTGAACATCTCACCTTTTTTTTTTTTTTTTAAGATTTATTTATTTATTTGACAGAGATCACAAGTAGGCAGAGAGGCAGGCAGAGACAGAGGAGGAAGCAGGCGCCAGGCTGAGCAGAGAGCCGGATGCGGGGTTCGATCCCAAGACCCTGGGATCATGACCTGAGCGGAAGGCAGAGGCTTTAACCCACTGAGCCACCCACGCGCCAGGAACATCTCACTTTTTAAACAGATTTTTTACCCTGTTACCCCCATTGTAAAAGTCATTTGAAAAAGACACTCTAATTTCTTACTCATTTGTTTTCCTAAAACAATACACAATTTTTAAAAGAGTGAAAAAAGTTAATATCTGAGATGGAAAGCAGAAATAACTTGTGACTTCCATCTCAAAGCCCATTATCATAATGGAACTTTCCTAAGTTAGGGGTTATGCTCATTTTGCCTTGTTTTGCTAACCACTGTATTTTCAGCACACCAACAAAACGATGCTTAGCAATGTATTCTCAATATGTATTTGTTGAATAACTGAAGAGGTATTTCTTTCGGATGCTTTTTTTGTAAATATAATTTATTTTTTCATAATACTGAGATGGTATGATAGGAACCGCTTCCTATCTTGCTTTTACCCCTCTTCCATTTAGCACTTTATTGTGGAGATTAACGATGTTATTGCACTTTGAAAAAGTTTTTCTGGTTGTTTTAACCTCTTCCCCAGTGGGTCTTTTATTTCATTCTTGTATTAGGGGCAGGAAAACATCCTGCAAACCAGTGTACCATCTAAGGCCTGACAGACCTCAGACCTGAATGTTGAGGCCCTCCTTCAGAAGCCCTGGCACCCTTGAAAACTGACTTCTCCTCTGTGTGCCAGTTTCCATGGGTATAAAATGAGGGCAGCATCTGCTGTATGGGGTAGTGGTTAGCGTAAATAACCCAACAGGTTCTTAGCTTGAACCTGCACTTGTAGTGCTGTGGAAAAATCTGAAGTGACTCAGGAAACACAAGTGGTGCACAGGAAATCAGGGAAAACTTAGCTTTATTATGGAAGGTGGGCCCAGGGGGATCACTCCCAAAGTCTGAGCACTGGGCCTTTGTTGGGACAGATATTTATAGGCAAACCAGGGATTTTTCTGGTTTCTCACAGCTGATTGGCTCCCGGGTCACGCAGCAGTTCTCAAAGCTATGCAGAACTAACCTGGTGGAGAATTGCCAAGTTATCCTGGGTGGTTCCTCATCTCAGGGAGGTGGCCATTTGGGGCTTTTCCGCCTCAGTAGAGATCATGTTAGTATTGTTAGTGCTATCTCTAATATTCACTGTAATGTGTGTAGTACGTACAAATCTTCAAGTCACAAGACTGGGTATGATAAAATGTACTTTAAGTTTACATACAGAGGGGCCTGAGTGGCTCAGTGGTTCAGCCTCTGCCTTACTGCTCAGGTCATGATCCCAGGGTCCTGGGATGGAGCCCCGCATGAGGCTGCTGAATATATGAAAATAAATAAAATCTTTAAAATTAAAAAAAAAATTACTTTTAGCACACATCTGTTCTTCAAATACCCATTTCTGCTTTCCAGTGGAAAACTCACACTAGCATTTCTCAAGAAATTCAGTCAAGTAAATGCACAGGATGAACACATTGATACATTCCTCAAAGATTGTATCATCATAAAATGAAAAGAATATTCTTGTGTGTGCATATTTTCACCCTCTGATTTTTAAAATAGTTTTCCAAGAGTAGATTTACTGAAATGAAGAAACATGAACACTTTAAAT
This sequence comes from Mellivora capensis, assembly GCA_004024625.1. Lineage (NCBI taxonomy): Eukaryota > Metazoa > Chordata > Mammalia > Carnivora > Mustelidae > Mellivora > Mellivora capensis. The sequence continues at coordinate 67,690 of PISX010003548.1, forward strand.
AGTCTCAGTGTACATTGCAAGAAATAAAGGGGGGCCTGGGTGGCTCAGTCCTTAAGCATCTACCTTCCGCTCAGGTCATGAACCCTGGAGTCCTGGGATCCAGCCCTACATCAGGCTTCCTGCGCAGCAGGGAGCCTGCTTCTCCCTCTCCCACTCCCCCTGCTTCTATTCCCTCTCTAGCTGTCAATTAAATAAGTAAGATCTTAAAAAAAAAAAAGAAAGAAATACAATACTCATTGGTATTAAAACCAACATTCTGTTAGAATGCTTGGTTTTTCATATTCTCACCAGTATTCATGTTTTAAATAAAATTACCTTGTTGATTTTAAGAGTTATATGTGAAGATCTTGGCCCACAGTTTGACACGTACATTACAAGCTAAAAGTAATTTTTTAAATTATTTTTTTAATTTTTTTTATTTATTTGACAGAGGGAGAGAGCACAAGCAGGGGGAGCAGCAGGCAGAAGCAGCTTTCCTGCTGAGCAGAGAGCCTCATGCGGGGCTCCATCCCAGGACCCTGGGATCATGACCTGAGCAGTAAGGCAGAGGCTGAACCACTGAGCCACTCAGGCCCCTCTGTATGTAAACTTAAAGTACATTTTATCATACCCAGTCTTGTGACTTGAAGATTTGTACGTACTACACACATTACAGTGAATATTAGAGATAGCACTAACAATACTAACATGATCTCTACTGAGGCGGAAAAGCCCCAAATGGCCACCTCCCTGAGATGAGGAACCACCCAGGATAACTTGGCAATTCTCCACCAGGTTAGTTCTGCATAGCTTTGAGAACTGCTGCGTGACCCGGGAGCCAATCAGCTGTGAGAAACCAGAAAAATCCCTGGTTTGCCTATAAATATCTGTCCCAACAAAGGCCCAGTGCTCAGACTTTGGGAGTGATCCCCCTGGGCCCACCTTCCATAATAAAGCTAAGTTTTCCCTGATTTCCTGTGTACCACTTGTGTTTCCTGAGTCACTTCAGATTTTTCCACAGCACTACAAGTGCAGGTTCAAGCTAAGAACCTGTTGGGTTATTTACGCTAACCACTACCCCATACAGCAGATGCTGCCCTCATTTTATACCCATGGAAACTGGCACACAGAGGAGAAGTCAGTTCTCAAGGGTGCCAGGGCTTCTGAAGGAGGGCCTCAACATTCAGGTCTGAGGTCTGTCAGGCCTTAGATGGTACACTGGTTTGCAGGATGTTTTCCTGCCCCTAATACAAGAATGAAATAAAAGACCCACTGGGGAAGAGGTTAAAACAACCAGAAAAACTTTTTCAAAGTGCAATAACATCGTTAATCTCCACAATAAAGTGCTAAATGGAAGAGGGGTAAAAGCAAGATAGGAAGCGGTTCCTATCATACCATCTCAGTATTATGAAAAAATAAATTATATTTACAAAAAAAGCATCCGAAAGAAATACCTCTTCAGTTATTCAACAAATACATATTGAGAATACATTGCTAAGCATCGTTTTGTTGGTGTGCTGAAAATACAGTGGTTAGCAAAACAAGGCAAAATGAGCATAACCCCTAACTTAGGAAAGTTCCATTATGATAATGGGCTTTGAGATGGAAGTCACAAGTTATTTCTGCTTTCCATCTCAGATATTAACTTTTTTCACTCTTTTAAAAATTGTGTATTGTTTTAGGAAAACAAATGAGTAAGAAATTAGAGTGTCTTTTTCAAATGACTTTTACAATGGGGGTAACAGGGTAAAAAATCTGTTTAAAAAGTGAGATGTTCCTGGCGCGTGGGTGGCTCAGTGGGTTAAAGCCTCTGCCTTCCGCTCAGGTCATGATCCCAGGGTCTTGGGATCGAACCCCGCATCCGGCTCTCTGCTCAGCCTGGCGCCTGCTTCCTCCTCTGTCTCTGCCTGCCTCTCTGCCTACTTGTGATCTCTGTCAAATAAATAAATAAATCTTAAAAAAAAAAAAAAAAGGTGAGATGTTCAAGTCAGGATGCAATACAAAATGGCTTAATGCACTCTTATGAATGAAAAACCTCTAGGGAAATTTATCACGCAATATTATTAATGGTCATCGCTTGAGTGGTGGGACTGTGGATACTATTAGCTTCATTACATTTTATCCGTCCTCCAAATAATCTCTACTGACTCTGGGTGACTTCTTTGAGAGAATGTAGTCTATCATATATAAAACCCAAGTCCAAAACCTTAGGCTACGGTGGGGGTAACACCACGAAAAGAAACCTAAAAACCAAACTGCAAGTTGCCGAGAAACCTTACAGGTCCTTAAAAAAAGTCAGCATTAGGGGCGTCTAGGTGGCTCAGTGGGTTGGAGCCTCTGCCTTAGGTCCTGGGCTCCAGCCCCGCATCCCGCTACCTGCTGGCGGGGAGTCTGCCCCCGCCCCGCCCCGCCCCCCTCCCCTCCCCTCCTCTCTCCACCCCGCCTCTCTCGGCCTGCCTCTTTGCCTACTTGTGTTGTCTGTCAAATAAATAAAATCTTAAAAAAAAAAAAAAAAAAAAGTCAACATTAATGCGGAAAATGTTTTTTTCTTCAGCCTTTTGTTTTTAAAGAAAGTTCTCTCTGAAGGAAGCGGATCCAGATTTAACCAGCGTTTCCCGCCCTTGGGAAGTAAAACACCACCTTTTTACTTGCTAAAAATTACGGTAGATTTTTTTGAAGCACGAAGGGCGGGGAAAGAGTACGTTTAAAAAGAATACACAGAACACCACTGCCACCTAGAGGCCAGAGAAACGTAGCGCCAATCATTGCTAATGAAAATCCATCTATTTCGCTATTACACTATGAAGAGCCCTAGAGATCGTGACAAACGAAAGAAAAAAGAATGCCTCTCTGCGGAAAAGGATGCGGAAGAACGGCCGAAAAGACCATGCAGAACACTCTTTCAAACAAAAGCCTTCAGCCGTCCTGCCCCGGAACTATAATTACGTAGCCGAAAATACAGCAGCGGAGGTCCCCCGGAAGAGGAAGGGAGAAGTGTCGCAGCTGCACTGCGATTGGCGGATTTTGAGTCTGCGCACAGGGGCTAAGTGAGGTCGGTGCCAAATTCTTCGAACAGGGCCCTTGCTGCTTTCATATCCCGTCCGTGTGTCGAGACACAGATTTACCGGTCTGTTCTCCCAAGTTCCCGTATCCGCACGGCCGTACGGGCGGTAACTGTACGCAAACCTGGTCCTGGTCTTCCTGTCCACCCCAGCCAGAAAACATGCCAGTCTTGAAGCATACTGGCTCTCCTCCAATCAGTTCTCACTCCTCTGATGCCTTCGGTCCTCCTCAAGGCTCACAAAGATTACCGGCCGCTCCGGGGCCTCCTGGTCTTCAGGGATGTTCCCCTTCTCCCCAAGCTGAGCGTCGCCTGCCCCCGGACTTGCCCTGAGCATCAGGAACCCCCGCGCCCCTCACCGGTGTCCTGTGTAGCTTTCACTCTTCATTCCCAACACATGCCCCGGTTCTCCAGCTCCCTCCCCCTAATGCCTCTGCATCCACAGCATTCAGCTTCTTGGGGGTCTCCAGTCGAGGGATCCCAGGGACACATCAGGGTCCACCATGCCGCTCCTTCCCCCAGCTTACCCAAGGCTATGAATTTTCCCTCAAACACGGGTCATTTGCTCCTTACTCCCACCTACCTACTCTCCGGGGACACCCCCAGTAAAGGACAAAGGACGTCTTCCAGACCTGTATCTTCTCTCTCTCCTCTGCCTGCAGTAGCCTTGCAGTGCTCCACCCCATGCTCATCAAGATGGTCCATGGTAATACATCGAGAGAGAAAGAGAGAGAGAGAGAGAGAGAAGAGAGAGAAAACAACAAAAGAGAGAAGCTATCAGACAGACCCTCTCACCACTTGCCAGCAACGCTGGATCTGCACCCATATTCTCGACCTGATCCCACTTGAGGCCAGAGCCTTCCACCTGGATCCCATACCCGTCTCCTTCAGGGGGAGGAGGCCTTTGCAGTGCTCCTGAATGGTCACCCGTCCATCTATTTCTCCGTCATTCTGTTCACTCCGAACACGCTCGTACTTCTCTCCCCTCACGCGAGATGAAGGAAAACATAAAGTCATCCCTTATCCCCTCTATTTCTGAGATATTGCCACATTTCCCTGATGCTCCCAACAGCAAGTCTCCCCTTGTTCTGTCGCCCTTTTCCTTGCTACCCACTTCAATCGTGCTTCTATCAGCCTGCCCCCACCCGCAAAAGAAGACCGATTTTGTCAAGGGCAGCAGGGGCCTTCACGTATCACCAGCCCCTGTGATGATGTCCTCTCCTCGACTCACTGTACCTCTCAGATGCCTTTGGTACATTTCCCAATTGCCCCGTTTTTGACACTGTCCCTCCCCCACCCTTTCTTTGAATTTTTATTCTTGGATATTTAACAACTAACTGACTCTCTGGGTGTTGTTCCTCCAGCCCCGGTGGCCACTCTGCTTCTTGTCAGCATTTAGTGCTTCCTCCTTCCTTTCCACTGGGTTTTAGTTTTTAACAGGGCCCTTCTCGTGCTACACTCTCTCCGTGGGTTGTTTCATCCTATTGGCCAGCAGAAAACAGAGCATGTACACGATGGGACCTCCCACAGGCCTACCTCATGCATCAACCTGTGCCCTGAGACCCAGATGTGTCTGTATGTTTGTTGGATGGCCGGGAGGAAGCACACACCTCGCGTGCCCCAAGCACGCCTCTTCATGTCTTGCATCTTGTCGGTCTCCCCCGCAGTCCAGCAACAAGTCCTCTACATCCGATCTGCGGACTATATCGCGTATCCATCCCCTTCTGTGCTTATCTACTGCCACTGTTTCAATAGCCACACAATCCCACCAGCTCTTGCCTCCACGGCAGCCACTCTGGCAGACTTCTGTTCCGGGAACATGCCAAGCTTATTCCCTCATCAGGACATTGGTCATCACGGCGCTCTTTGCCTGGGCGAGTCCAGCCCCGGACCTTTACGCGGTTGGTTCCTTCCCAACCGTAAGGTTTCTGCTCCATCACAGCCTTCTCAGACAAGATCCGCCTGACCTCTCTGTGTAAGTAAATAGGTCCTGACCTAGGACCTGAGCTATTTTCTTCCTAACACTTCTCACACTTAACTTCTTCACGCACTGGTTGGCTGGTGGGTATTGTCTCGCTCCCCAGGTAAGTGCTAAATGAGCAGCTTTTATAAGAGTACAAAACACCTTTTGAGAGAGGCTCTCCTTCAATGTTGTTGGATACTGAATAGAAGGCTACCTGCGACTTTTTTTTTTTTTTTTTTTTTGGTCGGGTATGGAAGGGGTGGTGGGGAGTGGAGGAAGGTTACTGGAGAATCTCCCTTTACATCCACAGGAACACCTGTGTACCGCCCAATAGGTCCTGCAAGTTTTGATGGGTCTGCATTAAAGGCACAAGGAATACCTTGCCCTGCCTCAATTTCTCCTAAGGGATTAAATCAGTTCACTGCTACTTAAAATGACCTGCCCACAGTGAGTGAGAGGGGGAAAGAGAAGATGTTATCGTGTGACCCTAAGGTCACCCAGGGTGGGCAGCAGCGCTGTTAGGACTTCATGTGGTAAGCTCTCTGGCTGCATGGCGGCAGCAGGCAAGACCCTTGGTCTCCCTGGGCCCTGGTTTCTCCATCTGCACACGGGGCAGGCAGGCAGGCAGGACATGAGCCCATAGGGTGGCTGAAACTGTCCATTCTCAGAACAAGGCAGGCACCGGGAGGTCTCAAAATGAGTTTGAGAGATCCTGTTCGTCCCCTGAGTCCCTGCCCCCTGGAGAGGTCAGCAGCCTGAGAAAAGCTGCTGAGGGCCAGAGCGCCCCCACGTGTCTGGGTCTCCGTGGGACCCGCGCCCACAAATACCCAGGGAAAACATGCTTTGTTGGGGACTGAGCCAGGAACCTGTATTTAAACTTCAGGCAGAAGGCCACTAAAGAACCTTTTCTGAAAATGGGAAGTTGTCCAGCAAGCAAGTTTTCATTTAAGGGATTTTTAGAACGAGGACAGTTGTGGTTTCATTGTATTCTCCAGTGATGTCGACAGGGCTCCTCCTGGTAATCAGAGTATTTGTTGTTTTTTTTTTTTTTAAGATTTTGTTTATTTATTTGACAGAGATTACAAGTAGGCAGAGAGGCAGGCAGAGAGAGAGGGGAAGCAGGCTCCCCGCTGAGCAGAGAGCCGGATCCCAGGACCCTGAGATCATGACCTGCGCCTAAGGCAGAGGCTCAACCCACGGAGCCACCCAGGCGCCCCAAAGTGTTTCTTTTTAAAGGTGAAACTAGTGAGCCGGTGTCAGATGCTGCTCTTGTATTTATTACGCGGTAACCAGGAGACCGGAAAAAAGTCTGGCGACTCTCCAGGACATTTCTGGACTAGACAGAGAACACGCTCCCCAGCTTGCCCCGCAACTCCTGGCAGACATCACAAGCTCTGGGTAAGTTCATCTCTGCTGCCCAGCTCTCCTGCACGGTTACCAGGCGCTGGTGGGAACAGAGGACTGAGGAGCAAGGCTCTCTGGGCACCGCCATGAAAACTGCTGGCACAGCATCTCCTGGGACCGTGTTAAAACATGGTGTCTGTCTTTGAACTCTGAGTTTACTTTTATAGATCTTGTCCTGCTGATGAGGGCACAGGCATTCATGTTTGGTAATCCCTTCTGTGTGTGTGTGTGTAATCAGTTAGCCGATCCCTTTTCTCAGGAAAAAAAGAGGAAAAAAGGCAGCAAATCCTAAAGTTTCCCTTTGGGATCTGGACATACTCTGGGGAGGCTTGTGAACATGAAGGTCAAGCAAGCTCTAGCTTTATACCCTTTCACTAAACACTTCCCAGTACAGGTTCCCCTGGGCGTCTTTTAACAGCTGGGGCTTAGGGAGAGCCACTGAGCAGGCGACTGGGACAGGAAGAAAAAGAAGCTGCTGAGGCACCCAGGCAGCAAGCAAAGAGAGGCCAAGTGGTGCCGCAGACATCACAAGCTCTGGGTAAGTTCTGGGAGGGGACAAGAGAGCTACAGCAGAGAAGTGGGGGACAGGATTTTGCCCCCACTCACATTTGGGACCCAGAGGAATTCACTCTGCAGGATGACCCTCCTTGGGCAGAGGGATGGCTGACCTTGAGGGACTCAGCTTTCTGGAGCTGATCTTGGGTCCTGCTGTGCTACAGGCCAGACCCCAGAGGCTGTATTTATTCCCTGAGGAGGAAATGCGGAAACTGACAAAACCCACAGCCAGGGGCTGCGGAAGTAAACGTAAGTAGAGAAGGGACTAGGGGACCCTGCTGCTGAGATGTGGGGTGACAGCCCTGCCCAGAGTGGGGATGGAGGCTGAGACCAAGATTCAGAGGGGTCTAGAGATGTCAGCAAAGGTGAGCTGAGGCTGGGTCAGCCAGGAAGCACCAGGTCCCGACCCAGAGGAGAGAGAGGAAAATGCCAGTTTCACCAGCCACATGCATGGCTGATGCAGGCGTCTCACCAGCTGGACCCGGGAGACAAGAGTCCTCCCCTCAGAGGCCAGGGAGTGTTCGGTGAGCACCCTAAGAATGTCCTAGGTGCCGCCCCTTCCAGCACAGCATCACCCGGGAGATCAGTAAACCACTCACACTCCTTCCTCAGGTTGGGAAGAAGTAGGGAGGTGGGGAGGAAATCTGAGAGACTGAGCATTTCTTGAACTAGGCCATTTGATTATGAGACTGACACGTTGCCTACTGCACTAAGGAGGCACCTGAACTAGACCATTCGCATGACTGCATCCACCCCCCACCCCCTCACCCCCGACGCCCTCCCTGGACTAGATGAGAAATGATTTCACTGGGTGTTTTCCTCCTTCTCTAGCCGGTTCAGACAGTGAACGATCCTGAAGATCTCACCAGCCAGAGGAGAAGAAATTAAGCAATATGGCCTTATGGTCTGAGGAGCCCTGGTGGATGTGTGAGGTCACCTCAGCACCTCTGGCAGCTCCCCGGTCTGTCCACCCTCCAATCAGTCCACCTTAGAGGAGACTGGGGCATCTCTGCCTCGTCCTCTCCTTGAACTAGGACCATGGTTCCCATCCCGTAAGTGGACCCCAACACGGAGCACAGAAGAGCGGACAAGACACACGAGTGCCGTTGTCACTCAGGAGAGCTGTCACCCAGGCGACCCGGTCCTTCTCCAGTCTGTCATGGCCCCCACAAGCCATGCCAGGCTCCATCCTCCTTTAACAACACAGGCCCCGATTTCCAGGGTCTGGGCCTCGGAGCTTGGCTTCAGAAATCGGTGCAGCACTGTGGACTGCTGGAGAAAATCCCAGAACCACATTTAGAGCCACTATGGGTTCGTAGTCTCCATGCTCTCCTGGGGCCTCAGCGTGTACAGAACGCTTTCTCTGGGACTCTGGTCCCTTCAAGAGGCAGCCCAGGACTACCCTTCTCCCCTGCACCCTGGACCACACAGGGAACCCTCCCTGCTAGCCAAAGCACATTCCCATTCTCAGTGGAGAGCCCAGCAGGCAGGCAGAGGGAGGGAGAGGGGCCCCTGTGCTGGAAGGGAGTGTGGGAGTCTGTTGTCATGGCAACATCTTTCTGTTCCCCCTCCCTGGGTCCTCAGCTGAGGCATCAGCCCAGCTGAAGGTCCAGGACTGAGAAAGCCCTTGTGTCCACCTGGCTCTCTTCTGGGAATAGATGTTGAGATAATGGGGGGGGGGGGGCGGGCGGTGCGGGTAATAACCCGGTTACTAGACAACTAAAGCTTCATCCATCTGACTCAAGAGGAAAAAACCCGCCAAGAAGACAAAAGGGTTTAAACTAAAACACAGGATGAATGGTGTGGGCGTCCACCCACAGACATGGCACTGTGACTGTCAACACATGTGCCTGTCACAAGGGTCCCGGGCACGCACACACAGGTGCACACGTGTGTACCCAGGGGCGCTCCTTCCAGCGTGGGACAGTACAGCACCTGGGGCCTGAGCGATGCCGGGAGGAGGGGGGCGGGGGGGGGCGGGCTCGGTCTGGGACCCAGAGGAGGGGATGGAGGCAGAAACCAGATCAAGGGGCAGAGGGACCACATACCTTTTTACATGGGTTACCTACCTGCTCTTTCTGACACCTGAAAAGGCAGGCTTCTCTGACACCTGCCTTTCTTTTCGCCCCATTTGTGCAACTACTTCTTTCCAAGGACTTCTAGGCTATGTCACCTTCAACAGAGAGAGGTTTACTCTCACTCTTCGGGGTGCTAACGTATGTAGAACACAAAATTTACCATTTTAAGCATGTTGAAGTGAACTGACAGGAGCATCAGCAAGTTGACACCCTTGTGCCACCATCCCTGGCATCCCCCATCTCCAGAACTTTCCCTGACCCCGAACTCTAGCTTTACACCCTTTCATTAAACACTTCCCAGTACAGGTTCCCCTGGGCGTCTGGTATCGTCTGGGGCTTAAGGAGAGCCACTGAGCAGGGGACTCGCACACGGAGAAAGAAAGGCTGCTGAGCTACCCAAGCAGCAATCAAAGAGAGGCCCAGCCGCGCAGCAGAACGGCTTTTGTCCAGGGCCACACTTCTTCACAAAGGCCCTAGGACCGGGAACCGGAGAGATCCAGTTCTAGGCGGCGTGCTCGCGCAAGCGCGGAGAGCAGTAACCCCCCCTTTTTTTTTTTTTTTTTTTTTGAGGAAACAGGCGGCGGCCACTTTTTTCAAGCACAGCGGGCGGGGGAAGAGGCAGTGAGAAAAGCCGCACGGAGCAACAGTGCCACCAAGCGGCCAGAGAAACTGAGCACCGAACTGTGCAAAAGAAAAGTTGCCTTTTACTACCATTCCCTGGGAGGCGAGGTGCAGAGCAAGTCTGCGGGAGCCGTGTGGATTGTAGCCGAGGGGCAGAGGACGGCAGAGACCGACTCCAGCGGCTAGACGGCAGCGTCCTCCGCACAAAAATGTTTCCATCGTCCCGTCCCGGAAGTTTTCCAACAGCCGCTGGAAGTGCGCAGCCGGAAGTCCCGGCACCAGGGAGGGAGAGTCGTCGGCGTTGCGACCCGATTGGTGCGTTCTGGGGATGCGCGGCGGTGTGGAATGACGTGGACGCCGGGTTTTGCCCCTGGTTCCTTCGGGGAGCCCCGGGACGGTGATATTCGGGTATCGGTCGCCAGAGTCCCTAGCGCTCCGGTGCCCTCGTGCGGCAGTTGTACGGGTCCCCTGTGTATTGTCCTCCTCCCAACCCGTACCTGTGAACACGCCAGTCCCGGGACTCATTCACTGTTCCCCCTCTCAACCCTCACTCCTCTGATGCCTCCAGGGCGCCCTGAAGGCTCAGGTAGATGACGCGACCGTCCCGGGCCTCTCCGCCCCAGGGATGTTCTCCCCCTCCCCTAGGGGAGTGTCGCCCCGCCCACGGACGCGTCCTGGGGCTCAGGAAACGCCGCGCCCCTCCCTGGTGTTCCCTGCAGCTTTCCTCTCATCACTCTAAACCGAAAGCCCTGGTTCTCCAGCTCCCTCCCTCGAATGCTTCTACAGCTCCAGCATTCAGCCTTAAGTGGGTGGGGACGGCGGGGGCGGGGTACAGTCCTGATCACAGGGCCACCTCAAGGTTCACCCCCCAGTAACAAACACTCCTCTTTTGTATGTGAGCAGCAGAGCATTGATGAAGCGATTTAAAACTCTTACTGAATTCCTTTGTTAATTCCATGGCCTTTCATTTCCACTCATCCTTCCCACTCTACTACCTCACTCCTTCGCAGCTCTCTTCCAGTCTGTTGCAACAGCCTACGAATTCATGGAGGACAGTAGCAATGGGGGAGGGGGGGGGAGGAATTCCCAAGCTTTCCCAAACCCTGTCCTGGCGTTCTCTGCTGCCCCTTTAGCATGCATACACGCTCTGCACTGCAACCAGCCCCTCACCTCTGCTCAGGATCCCTTGCCTTACACCTTCTCAGAGAATTTGCTCTTGCAATGATGTCTCTTCTCTCCTGCTCTCTCTACATTGGAGCATTCCACCATAAAGGGGGGGAAACCCCTACTGCCTTCCCCCAAGTCATCCTGCAGCCACTGGCACTGGATCTGTACCTTTCCTAGCAAAACTGCTTCAACTTCTCCCGCACCCCCCCCCCCTTCAGTAGAGCTTTTGTCCCTATCTCTCCACTGCGACCATGCTCCTCAAGGCCTCCATTAATATCCACGTTGCCTCACACCACTCACACTCTGTGCACACCCTAGGGAACCTCTGAGGCGCCTTTGGCGGTGTGACCATTCATTTCTCCACCTACTTTTTTTTTTTTAATATATAGATTTGAGTTGGGAGGTGTATAGAAACTCAGTTTCTGTTGTATCTGACAACATGCCCATTTCACGTTATGCTCCTTTTGACCTGGATCTATGGGAATTCAGGTCAATAGGAAAGAGGAACCAAAGAATGAGTATCCTTTTCAGTCACAGAGGAGGTAAAGGCCCCCAGACAAAGTGGGGGCAGAGGCAAAACAGCTCCGACAAGGGATGGGTGGTCAAGAAGGGAGGAGGAGCTCCAGGTACAGGAGGGTTTCACCTCATTCACCCGTGGGACTCACAGAATACACTCTGCACCTCACGACCGAAGCGCTCTGCTCTCTGTGAGTAGAGGGATAGCTGGAGCTGAGATATGTAGCTTTCTGGAGCTGCTCTTAGCTCCTGCTGTGCTGTAGATGAGACCGGGTGGGGGGCTGGAATCCCCCGTGGGGGATGTAGAATGTGGCTGAGTCCATAAGCAGAGGTTCGTGAAGGACGCTTTAACCTGGTAGAGGCTTCGAGGACTCTGCACTTGCACCCGTGGAGCGGACAGTCCTGCCCAGGCGTGACCTGGAGGATGAGACCCAGAGGCAGAGGTATTGGCAGATGCCAGCTGAGTGAGGTAAGGCTGAGGCAGCCAGGGAGCACCAGGTCCAGTCCACGAGGAGGGAGACAAGAAGTACAACTTACGCCCGCCTCCGTGACCGGCATCGGCAGCTGGACCTGGGGGACAAGAGTCATCCCTCCCTCAGAGACCACCGAAGGCCCTGTGAGCCACACAGGTGAGTCACAGGACCCCCTTTCCACATCATCAAACAGACCTGTAAGCCACAAAGACCCCTTCCTCCTACTGGGGAGGAGTGAGGGGTCAGGGGTGGTGGAAACGTGGGACTGAGCATTCGTAGACGTGGCCCCTCAGGGACTGCATAGGACCACACTTACTTACCATATTCGATGTAAATGGATGGCTTCCTTTCCCCCCTTGCCTTCCAGTGGGGGGGGGGGGAGGGGGCGGGGGGCACTCAGTCAGCCAGGTCAGGAGACTAATGGAACCAAAGCGACCCGGTGGTCTGAGGAGCACCAGTGAGTCTGGGATCTGAGCTCACCGCCCCCACCGGCTTTTCTTCTGCCCACAGTCTGTCCAAGCAGTCATGTTAAAGGAGATTGGGGGTCCCTGTCTCGTCCTCTCCTTGAACTCAGGAAGCTTTTCCCTCCACAGACGGACCCCCAGAACAGATGACCGAGAGAAGGGAGGCCCACGCAGACACACACACACACACACACAGTGGAGTAGTTGACACGGGTTGTCAGAGAGGTGAGCTGGGCCTCCTTGTGGCCACCCTGCCTCCACAGGCCATTTCTCCTTGAACAACACAGACACGCACTTCAGGGCCTGAGTTCTGGAGCTGAGCTTCAGAAAACGTGTCCAGAGCCAGAGCAGGATGCCTGGAGGAGCGTGCCTAAAGCCAGTGGTTTTCATTAGAAGAAGGAGAGGTTTTCCCTTCTTAATTCTTTTGAAGGTAGATCATGTGAGTGTCCTCCAGAGAGCTGAGAGGCCTAGGTGAGGATCTGAGTAGTTGGCTGGCAGAGCCAGAACTAAGCCCGAAGATCTCCCCCCACCGCCCCCGCCACCTCTGCTGAGTGCTCCGAATATCCATACTTTTTTTTTTTTTTTTTTAAAGATTTGATTTACTTATTTGTCAGAGAGAGAACACAAGGACGGGGAATGGCAGAGGGATAGGGAGAAGCAGGTTCCCCGCTGAGCAGGGAGCCCGATGTGGGGCTGGATCCCAGGACCCTGGGATCATGCCCTGAGCCGAAGGCAATTGTTTAACCAACTGAGCCACTCAAGTGTCCCCAGAATAGCTATTCTTTGAGGGAGATCCACCCCAGGTCGCCTCAACCCGGCATGGCCCCAAGCAGGGATGCGGGCTTTTGTCTGTGGGGACCAGCAATCAGGCTCCCAGTCAAGGCCACATTTCAGGTCTTCAGCTGCTGTCATTGGTCCCTTAGTGTGTTCTCCGTGGTGAGAGCCCATCAGGTTCTGGCCGCAACATGGTCAGGCAGCAGGAACAGTGTTGGACAGGCTTTCTTTATAGGAAGCTAGAGGACTTAGAAGGGACTGGCTTATGAACTTTGCCCCCCGTGGTTCCTGTAGCTCGAAGGTCATGCTTTCTAGCCCCCTCCATCTTTTTTTTTTTAAGATTTTATTTATTTATTTGACACAGAGAGAGGCAGACAGCAAGAGAGGGAACACAAGCAGGGGGAGTGGGAGAGGGAGAAGCAGGCCTCCCGCAGAACAGGGAGCCCGATGCAGGGCTCGACCCCAGGACCTGAGCCAAAGGCAGAGGCCTAACAACTGAGCCACCCAGGTGCCCCTACTCCCTCATCTTAATGAGACAGTGGTGCCCTGAGGCCCTGGAGTCTCTCAGATGGAAACCAGGGTCCAGTCCTGAAGAGGCCACCGTGCTCTCTCTCGTGTCACCCTGGGGAAGGAAGGGGTCAACCAGGAGCAAGGGTTTGGTGTCTTTAGAGTCGGGTTTTGCCGGGCCTCCCTTCCTCATCTGGCCTCCTCTCAGATCATGACCTATCCCTGACTCCCTCATCCAGCACGGAGAAGGAGCTTTAGAAAGATGGGGTTTCCCTCACAAAACCCTGAACCCCATGGCCACAAAGCAATGGCCCAAGTGGCTTTCGGTTTGGAGCTTGTCCTTCGCCTGAGAGCATTCGCCTGAGTTCCCGCACGGTGGCCTGGCCAGGGGCCCTCATGTAAGATCTCGGAACACCCCGTACCTGGGCCACCCCCTGTACTTGCAACAACCCGCGGGAACCTGGGCCCTGCATCCCCTTATCTGAGGGCTGCACTCTGGGCCCAGCTTTGCAGGGGACAATCACGTGGCGCTTCTGTTCTGGGGCTTGACGGCCCCGCCTCTCGGTTCCTCCCTGGGAGGACCCGAAAGCCCAGCCTCCTCACCACCAGACAAGACACGTTGAGGCCAATCTCGTGATCAGGCCTTAGTTTTACAGAGCGTTCTAGTCTAGCCAGGGCCCGGCCGCCGCCGAGGTTGCCCCGAGCGGAGAAACATCTTTGGCGCAGACCCTCGGTCTGAATGTCCTGGCCAAATGCCCATGCCCTAGACCTGCCATCGCCCCAACCCCAAGCCCCTGCCATCCAGTGCCCTCAATGGCAGCACTGCTCTGAGCATCCCTCCTGTCCTCGGATGTCACCTGTGCCACATCTCCCCAGTCCGTCCCCCTCCGTTTCCCTCTAGTCTGACAGCTCAGTGTGGGACTCTCCCCAGACACCATCCACTGTGGCATTTACCTGGACAATGATGAATCTTGAAGCTGCTTCTCCGTGGGTCAGAGGCAGGAATGGGGCGGGAGAGACGTGACAGAGGACTGCTCAACCCCACTGCTGCGCTGATCGCACCGCTCTGCCCACAACTTAAAGAAACACTCACGAGGCTCGTCCCAGCTCTCTGCTCCTGTCATCGAGTCAAGAGTCCCCACCATCCACAGGGGGTTCTGGAACCTGCATCCAGCTGTGTTTCTGACTTGCTTTGGGACAGAAAATAACAACCTCTGAAAGCACACAGCCACCCGCTTCTACTACCCTGTGTCTCTGATTCCTGTCAAGCCAGGTTTCTTGATAGCGTAGACCAAAGAGTCGACTTACTTGGCTCCTTCTGGATTCCCCCACGATGTCCCCCACCCGTAGGTCATCCCTTTGCTAAATTCTCCAAAGAGCTCCATGTTGCCAAACCACAGTACTCAACGCCGTCTTGGCCACAGCAGCACTCCTTGTTTGCAAAATGCTGTGGTTCCTCGGCTTCCAGGACAGCAGCCCACCCTGGCTTTCCTCCTGCCTCGCAGATCATTACTTCCAAGTCTCTGTTGGCCCATTCCACTTGATCCCCTCCAAAATCGTGTTTTGTTTTTTCTCCCAGGGTTCCGACCTCTGCCCTGTGCTCCTCTCATCCCTTCCATGATCCGTGGGTGATGACACCACCACCTGACTTGTTTCCGTCTGGATCCCCTAGTATGCCTATGGCTTTCCCCATCAACAAGTCTACCTGAGAAATGTCTGCTGGCTCCCAGAATCCCCGTGGGTTGAACCTATAGGGCATCTCCACTCAGCGGTCCCATAAGCCTTACCAATCTGCAGACGGGTAGACCAGAACTCTAGTCCCGTCTCACGGGTGGGCACTGCCATCCACCCAGTGCCTTAAGGGAAAATCCTAGGGAGGCTGCTAGGTGTGCTCTCCATTGCCTCACGACTCTCGGGGACCTGCTCGGGAAAAGGCTACACCATGATCCTCATGCTGCCACAGGGGTCCCCAAAGTCCCCAGTGAGGGCTGCTTCTCCACAGATACACTCCACAGATTCTGTCCTCAGAATGCTCCTGGTTTGGGTGGGTTCCCCACCTGAATTCCCAAGAAGAAGACCCGGGCCCTGTAACACACCCGGGAGATAGAAATCCTCATCTTCTGTAAGAACCCACCGCGTCAACTCGATGACGACGACGGAGGCATAGCAGGGAGCCCGGGATTTTCAATGTGGAGTTGAGTATCCGGAAGCAATCTCTCAAAGAGAATGTCTGGGGGAGACTCGTGTCCTTGGGTGAGCAAGAAACAAGGGATTACTCAAATTTACTCTTCATCCTAAATACCTCAACCTGTTAGGGCTCTTATCGGAGCATGGGAATGAGTTTGAGAACATGAAGTATAAAAGAAAGTTAAAAACGCAACTCAGGAAACTTGGCAGCTAAGCCTGACAAGCTGAGCCATCTCCATCAACAGATACAAATCTCAGCCAACGCATTTTCAAAGAATTACTGAGATCTGTCTGATGAAGTTATCTATACAATGTCTTCTCCCATTTTAAAGTAGCTAAGCACAAGGGATCCTGACAGGAAATGAAAAGTCTTGTATGTTTCATGAGCAAATCCAGGGTTTTAACTTCAAACTTTGGTTTTCCGGAACTTGGACAGCAGCAAATACAACGACAGTTTTAAAGCCCACATTTACTTTTGTGTTTTGCCTCTCCTCACAGCCTGTGAGATCTGCCAACCCCAGCGGGTGAAGACGAAAACCCGCTTGCCTTGTAAGGGGAGTCTCCAATTTCTGACTTGAGGTTTTCACCTTAAGGATGGTTCTGTTTCCACAGCTGCAAACTAGGTTTTCATAGGAGTTTCCAAATCATGCTCTCGCTGAGGCCACATTCCAGACTCCCTACTTCAGACTCCCTGGGGATGGAGCACCAGCGTCTGTCCCTCCTTTTTTTTTTTTTTTTTTTAAATTATCAGTAATTTTTAAAATGTTACTTCCAGCATCGCTAACATAGTGCTATACTAGTTTCAGGCGCAGAGTACAGTGATTCGGCAATTCCATACGTCACCCGGTCCTCATCAGGACAAGTGCACTCCTTAATCCCCGTCAGCTAGTTCACTGATCCCCTCACCCACCTCCTCTCCAGTTACCATCAGTTTCTTCTCTCTACCTATGAGTTTGTCTCTCTCTTTTTTGCTTGTTTTGTTGTTGTTGTTGTTGTTGTTAAATTCCACGAGTGAAATCATAGGGAACTCGTCTTTCTTCTGACATGTTTATCTTAGCATCATACTCTCTAGCTCTGTGTTTTTGTGAGTGGGAAGATTTCATCTGTCCTATGGCTGAATAATATTCCATTGTATACATGCACACATCTTCTTTATCCATTCCCCTATCCATGGACGCTTGGGCTGCTTCCATGCTTGGTCATCGTAAACAATGCTGCTATAAACACAGGGGCGCATGTACCCCTCGAATTTGTGTTTTTCTATTTTTGGTCAAACGCCTGTAGTACGACTGCTGGACTGGAGGGCAGTTCCATTTTTAACTTTGGGAGGAAACCCCATACTGTTCTCCAGATTTGGCTGCACCAGCTAAATAAAGGCCAAGATGTACATACCACCAAGTTCACCCAGTTAAAGGTTCCCATGCAGGGACTCGTAGTAGATTTACGGAGTTGTGCAGCCTTCACCACGATTCAGTTGTACAACATCTCTGTCCCTCCAGAAGGACCCTGTGTCCCCGTCAGCACTCGGGTCCCACTCCTGCCTCCAGGCCGAGGCAACATCTAAGGTAATTTCTATCTCTTGTAGGTTTGCCCTTTCTGGGCACTTCTTGTAAACGGACTCAAGCTGCAAGAGTGGGCTTGTGTGTCCGTGTTCTTTCACGTGGCCAGACACTATGGAGGCTCATCCACGTTGCTGCAGACATCGGGTCATCCGTCCTCACAGACCAGTGGCATCTACTGCCAGGGTAGGCCACAGTCTGATTATCCCTTTACCAGCTGACAGACTTTTAGACTGTCTCCCCTTGGCTGCCGGGAACGTCTGAGTACAAGCCCGTGCTTGGACACCCGTTCCGTTTCCGGTTTCTCCACATCCTCATTCTTTGTCTCGCATGACTGCGCCGGCCGGAAACTTCAGTCAATGTTGGAAGGGAACGACGGGACCCAGCCTCCTCGTCCTGGTCCGGATCTCAGGAGGCATGCTTTCATTCTTTCACTCCTCAAATACGGTATGTGACATGAGACTCACTTTTCTCCTACATACCCTTTACCAGAGTGAGGACGCACCTTTCTAGCCCTAGCCGGCTGAGCATTCTTTTTATCACGAGTGGATCTTGAATTTTGTCAAATGTCTCTTCTTTGTCTATCGAGATGATCAACTACATGGCTTCTGTCCTCATTATACCATGATGGTGTTGACCTTAATCGTATTTCGAATGCTAAAGCAATGTTGCTACCCTGGGATAAGTCTCACTTGGGTAGCTGCACGCTCCCTTGTAAATGCTGGTGGATCTGGTGTGCCATTTTGGTGAGGAATGACGAAGTGTGGATAGTCATGACAGATACCGGTCTATACATTTCTTGTGTCGTCCTGCGCGGCTTCAGTAGCAGGGTCGTATTGTCCTCATAGGCTGAGTTAGGAAGTCTTCCGTCCTCCTGTCTATTCTGGGAGAGTCTATGAAGGATGGCTATGATCTCTTCCTACAGTGGAACAGAATTCACCAATGAAGCTATTGACAAAGAGCTGGTCCAGGGCTTTCATCTGTGGGAAGGCTTTTTTTTTTTTTTTAAGATTTTATTTATTTATTTGACAGAGAGAGAGAGAGAGATCACAAGTAGGCAGAGAGGCAGGCAGAGACAGAGGGGGAAGCAGGCTCCCTGCCGAGCAGAGAGCCCGATGCGGGGTCCGATCCCAGGACCCTGAGACCATGACCCGAGCCGAAGGCAGAGGCTCGACCCACTGAGCCACCCAGGCGGCCTGGGAAGGCTTTTAATTCCTAAATTCCATTTCTTTACTTCCAGTAGGTCCATTCAGATTTTCTCCTTGAGCCTTCTGTTTCACCCCCATTCTCTCCCTGTATTTTCTTGCCTCCCCATGGCTCTGCCTCTGTCTCTGGTCTGGAACCTGGCATGCTGAACATTTCTAGACGTCGCTGGATCCTGGCTCCCAGTCAGGATCTTGGGGACCGTATGCCGTGTCAGATGGGACCCTCAGATGATGCTCGTACACGCAGGCAAGGGGACCATGCCTTTGAGGTGGAGATGGGGTGGCACCAGTGAGCCCCTCAAGTACACCCACCCACCCATTCTCCATGGGCCCCCAGGTCTGCGGTTAGGAGCACCCTCAGCAAGCCCCAGGTCCACGGGGCCCCAGCCCGATCCTTCCCGCTCCTCCCGTCTCGCGGTAAGACAGCGGCACAGGCGATCCACGACGGCTCTCGCCACATGTCTGGGTGTCACAGCTCTCCCTGATTCAAGGCTCGAGTTCCCGAGGGCCGGGACCATCTCGCCATGACTCCCGACTCCCCCGCCCCAGCAGGCAGCCTAGCACAGAGTCGGGGAGGCAAGGGAGATAAGGAAACCTTCACGAGTGGCTCTGCATCTGATGGTGGCTGGCACGGCGGCTGGGGTGAGGCCACCTCGTTCCTGTCTCTGTGAAGTCTGCCGGGTGGGAGAAGACCGGCCCTGCCCCCGGGCATTCTGGAGAGGACGCAAAGATGCACCTTGTAAGACTTGGTGCTTGCAGCTGGGAAACGTCCAGCCAAGTCACCGGTTCTCCGCACTTCACCCGCAGCCTTTATGGAGGTTACAGGTGGTGAGCGGGTGGAGAGTGCCCGCCCTGAATGCAGCTCGCCTTGGTTTGTGTGCCAATCCCCCTTTCGGTGCCTGCCTGACACCGAGTGAGTCACCTCACCTGTCTGTGCTCTGCTTCCCCGCCCACCCACCGAGACTGAGGTCTTGCTCCACGAAGGGTCTCTGGCAGCGGACTACATCAGCTGAGATATGGAAATATGTAGCATGTTGTCTGATAGCCAGGACACCATCAATAAAGGCAAGTGCCATGTTACTCCTGCTCACCACACCCCAAATGACCAGTCTGCACGGAGGCCTCAGAGATTCAGGAAAGAAAAGTCCTGCTTGAGGGCACCTGGGTGGCTCAGTCGGTTAAGCGTCTGCCTTTGCCTCGGGTCACGATCTCTGGGTCCTGGGATCGAGCCCTGTGGTAGGTTCCCTGCTCAGCAGGGAGTGGACTTCTCCTCGGCCCCTCCCCACTCCCCACTCATGTTCTTTTTCTCTCAAATAAATAAATCAATAATCATCTAAAAAAAAAAAGAAAAACAAAAGAAAAGTGTTGCTTTATTTACCTTCTCCCTGCAAGTGGGAGACGACCCTGGCGGGATCAGATGAGCTCCTAAGCTCTCGGACAAGATCCCAAGTTCAGAACATAAGAAACATACCTGTGCTCAAGTCACCTTCCTCTGCAGGAGACTCACAGCAACAACCCAGCTCTGGGGACTACCTAACACAGAGCCTGAAAGAAAGCAATTTACCGTCCACTCAGAGGAACTGCACGGGCACTTCTTGGGTACACAGCACTGGGTCGTGTGTGTGTGTGTGTGTGTGTGTTGTGTGTGTTGTGTGTGTTGGGGAAGGAAGGTAGATGGATTCCTTCATGCCTCCTGAACTGAAAAGGCACATTGTCTAAATCCCAAAATGACTCTTCAGTAACCGAATGATGCTCTGGTTGTCCCGCAGCAGGCCCGGAAGTGGTATTCCCACGCACCAACCCAGCGACACCAGGCAACGGAGGAGGAATGGCACCGGAAGATCCTAAGGCCAGGGGAACCAGCACCATCCCGCGGGACCTCCTACCGTGGGCAGCGGACACTGCCTCCTGCTCTCTGTGGGCGGGAAGGCTCTCTTGCCCTTGCTCCTGGATGATGTGAAGGCTGGTCCCACGGCAGGGCCGCAAACGGTGACGTGATGCTGTCCCCGGGTGCCCTCCCCAGCCCCTGCTGCGAAGCCGCACAGGTCAGAGCTCCTCATGAGAAAGTGTGATCTGCTGCTCTAGCATGTAAATGTCGTGATCTCAGATCTAACAAAGAAGAAAGCAACAGGGATCGAGAAACCAGAACCCCAGAGCTATTTTCCTTTCATCCGTGTATTTATTTGGTATGCATGATGAGGGAACCCGTCAGAGATTCCGCCCAGGGGAGTACTATCAATGTCACGAAGCAGGGAAATGTGGACCTACAGTTAGCTCAGCACATTCACGATGGCTTACACAGAGAACACAATGGTGAACCACCACGTTCCAGTTGTACGTCCCTTTCCGCGCCTGGCTTAGCGTCAGATTCTTGGTAGCGGAGCCCAGCTGAGCGCACGGGCATCCCAGCAGACCCAGTGCTGCTTCTGGGAGGCAGCCAGTGACGTGGCACAAAAGCACATGGCCGTCACCAGGGCATTCATGCTACAGAG
Organism: Mellivora capensis; assembly: GCA_004024625.1. NCBI lineage: Eukaryota > Metazoa > Chordata > Mammalia > Carnivora > Mustelidae > Mellivora > Mellivora capensis. The sequence continues at coordinate 88,695 of PISX010003548.1, forward strand.
AAACCCTACATCTTACTGACAACGAGGCAGGGAGGAGAGACAGAGATCCGGGGTGGGAAAGGGACAACATGCATCATGGGAGCCGTCCGTGATACAGAAGTTAAGGACCCCTGGTACGCAGCATCCCCTAGAAAGCCCCACGGTGATCCAGAAATTCCAGGCAGGAAAGAGCAGGACCTTCCCGGGACCGGATCCATGCTCACACGGACAGAGTGTCCAGTCCTCACGCTGCTCTTGTGCCTTCTCTGACTTCTCTGAGGGCTTACTCTTTGGTCCCCAAAAGGATCCCACGCTCAGGATCTGGCCACGCCAGCCTCCACCTCTGAATCCGTTGCGATCTCTGTCACGCGAGGACGAGAGCCTCAGTTTTCTTTCAACCACTGCTTTAGGAGCCTCTGGAACATTCTTTTGCTTTCCTGCTGCATCTCCCGTTGGAGTTTCTCCTCTCTCTCCTGCTGTTGGAGCACCCCATCGGGCAGAAGGCCGGGCCGGCTGGTCCCCAGGCTGAGGGTCAAGCCACTGAGGCCCTGCACCAGTGTGTCCCAGGAGGAAGGATGCGGGGCCCCTTTCCTCTCTGCAGGCATCCCAGAGACACTGGGCCTGTGGCTCTGGCAGTATCGACATTCACATCTGAATCTGTTCTGATCTCTGTCCCCCAAGGAAGAGATCCTGGCCTTCCTCTCGACCCGGTAAGGCGCCACGTGATCGAGGTGTCGCCGTCTCATGTGCCCCAGAAGGGTTCTCTTCCTCTGAGGGGACGCTGACCTTTCCCACCGCCTCTCTTGGAGGGTTTTCTCATCCCTGTACCGCTGCTGGAGCAGCCCCTCTGGCAGAGGGGCAGGGTGATTTGTGCCCGCACTGGTTTTGAGGTCACCGAGGCCCATCATCAGCAGTTCTGAGAAGGAAGGAGGGGAGGCTGCTGTGACTTCCCGGGAAGTCTCTTCAGAGATCACTGGGGAAGATTCAGGAGTCAACGTGGAGTTACATTTCTGGACTGGATCCATGGAGGTGTAGTCGGTGCTCACAGCGCCACCTGGTCCTTGGGTCTAGACAGGAAGGAAGGAAGGAAGAAGATGAAGGTAGCGAGGGATGTGCACGGCCAGAAGAACCCAGACTGCAGCACATGGTGATAAAAGAAGAGAGAAAACCCGTTATAGTTCCCCTGACTTAACCTTTGTGTGCCTCTGTCTCCTATCTGTGAAATGGGGACAGTAATGAGCCCTGGTCGCTAGGGCTGTTCTGCGCTTTCAGTGAGATAACGCAGTTCCAAGAGCTCAGAATACTGACGGCACAGAATCAGAGTCTCAGAAGTGAGATCCGCTATCGCGTCCACGTGACCTGTCATGGCAAATGATGTCCTGCAGTCAACCACGCTAATTCCCTGCTGACGTTTTATGACAGTTCTCAAGCATCATTTTAACAACAATCCATGGGTGACTGGCATGTGCTCTCCTTCTAGGTGTTCGTGTACCTTCGAAAAGCAGACTTTTGCTAAAATCAAAGCATTTCCACCACAGGGAAAGACACATTCTTTTCCATTTTCACTGGCTTTCATCTACTTAAAAAGGACACTCAGGCCTGTGGAAACCATTTCAAAATCCCCTGTAAGAATAAATAAGAATCTACCAAAGCCTAAGAACAGAAATCAGTGAAATTTCTAACAAGGCACATCAGAGGGACTCACATCAAAAGTTGCCTCTTTGAAATAATCCATAAAACTGATACACTTCTCACAGGACTGATGAGGGAAAAGAAGAAAAACAGAGAGGAGAACAAAGCAAGATACATCCCACTTCCTGCTTTCTAGCCATATGGCAAAGCCAGAGAAATCAGAACAGTGTGGTCCTGGCATAAAAAGCGACACACAGACCAACAGAACAGAACTGAGAGCCCAGAAATGACCCCAGGCGTATATGGTCAACCAATATTTGACACAGGAGTCCAGAACACTCAATGGAGAAAAGACAGTCTCTTCAATAAATGGTGCTGCGAGAATGGAACATTCACATGTCAAAGAAGAAAGCGGGATTCCTGACTTAGACACACAACAATTTACCTGAAGTAGATTAAAGACTTCAAGGGAAGACCGGAAACTACAAAACTCCTAGGATACAGAACAAAAAAACTCCTTGACATGGGTCTTGGCCATGAATTCTTGGCTCTGACCCCCAAAGCACAGAAAATAAAATCAACAAGAAAGCAGCGGGGTTACACGTAAATAAAAAGCTGCACACCAAAGAAACCACCAACGAGGGGAAAAGACAACGTATGGAACGGGAAAAGGTATTTGCAAACCACGTATCTGTCAAGGGGGTCAGATGCAAAATATACAAAGAACGCATACAACTCCATGGCAAAAAGGCTAGTAATCTGATTTAAAAATGGGTGAAGGATGTGAACGGACATTTTTCTAAAGCAGACGTACAGACGGCCAATAGGGACATGAAGAGCTGCTCCAAACCACTAATCGTCAGGGAAATGCAATTCAAAACCACAATGAGCTATCACCTCACACCTGCTAGAATGGCTAGCATCAAAAAGACGAGAGATAAAAATGCTGGCTCAGATGTGGAGAACAAAGAAATCATGGGGCGCCTGGATGGTGCAGCTGGTTGAGCGTCTGACTCTTGGTTTTGGCTCAGGTTGCGATCTCGGGGTCGTGCAATCAAGCCCCGCATCGGGCTCCACGCTCAGCGGGGAGTCTGCTTAAGCCTCCCTCTCCCTCTGTCCCCTCACCCCAGCGCACTCCCCTCAAATAAGTAAATCTTAAAAATAAAAGAAATCTTTTGCATTGTTGGCAGGACTGTAAACTGGCACAGCCAGTACGGAAAACGGTATGGAGATTCCTCTAAAAATTAAAAACAGAACTACCATATGATGCAGACATTCCATTCCTGAGAATGTATCTGAAAGAAATGAAACTACTATGTCAAAGACATGTCGACATCCCATGTTCACGGCAGCATTATTTACAATAAGCAAGACTTGGGACACAATCTAGGTGTTCTTGACGGGTAAAGGGATCAAGAAAACACACACACACACAATTCAGCCATAAAAGAGGAGGAAATCCTGTCATTTGTGACAACAGAGATGGACCTTGAGGGCATTATGCTAAGTGAAGTAAGTCAGAGAAAGACAAATACGGTATGACCTCACTCATACACAGGACTGGAAAAAACCTTCCACATTTGTATCAGATTTGTGGTTATCACAGGTGGCGATCTGGGGAGGGAGGAAAAATTGGAGGATGGCGGTCAAAAGGAACAAACTTCCAGTTATAAGATAAATAAGTACTGGGGACATAATGTACAACATGATGACTCTAGTTAACACCGCCATGTGGTATAGATGAAAGTCGTTAGACAGTAAATCCCAAGAGTTCTCTCCACAAGGAAAACCCTGTTTTCTTTTTCTTCTTTTTCTATCTATAGGAGATGGTGGATGTCAATTAGGCTTACTGAGGTAATCCTTTCACGATATGTGTTAAGTCACAATATTATGTTGTATCCCTTCTGCGCCGCTCTGTGTCAATTCTATCTCAAGAAAACTGGAGAAAAAGAGAGAAAAGAGGGAGGGAAGAAATGGGTTACCAATAGCAGGAATGAAAGAGGACATTTCGCTAGAGACCCAGCAAATATGAAAGAAATAAGAAGGCAGGATTACAGTCACATCTACATATATAAATGCGACAACTAGCAAACCGATACACTATTGAAACTTATCTAAGGCAAAATAACATGCACGATTCTGTATCGTTTACAGAAATTGAACCGGTTGTTTAAAACCTCTGACGACAATCCCAGACGGTATCGCCAGTGAACTCCACCAAGTATCGACAGGAAAAACCGACACACGCAGAAATTCGACACAATTTCCTCCAGAAAACGAAGCGAAGGAAACACTTGCAAGTGATTTCTGTGGCTACAATTTCACTGATACCAAGAAAAGAAAAACTGCCAACCAATATCCTTTCTGAGCACAAGCACAAAACTCCTCAACAAAATGCCAGCAGTGGTATCCAGCAATCTGTTCAGAGAAAATACACCATGATCATGTGGGTTAGCTGGGGAAAGTAAGGGTGGTTCAGTAAGTGAAAACCAACTAAGGCAATCCTCAGATCTGGCATATAACTGATTAGTCAATGTCATCTACAGTTTAAGATGAAAGATTAGAAAGAAAAATGACAGACTCCATGCTATGCCTATCAAAACCCCAGTGGCATTTCTCAGTAATAGAAAAACAATCCCAAACTGCATCTGGAACAACACAAGACCCAGGACGGCCAAGACCACCTTGAGGAAGAACACAGCTGGAGGTACCAAAGTTCTTCATTTCCAAACATAGTCCCAGGCTACAGTAAGTAAATCAGTACGGTACTGGTGGAAAGACAGACACAGACCAATGGAACAGAATAGAACCCAGAAATAAACCCAAGGCACAGACAGTCAACGGACCTTGACGAGGACGCCAAAAACACGCAACGGGGAAAGGACACTCTGTCCAATGGCGCTGGGAAAACCGGAGGCCCACGTGCAAAAGGATGACACTGGACCCTCTGTTACGCCACACACGAACATCAACCCAAAGGGGACTGAAGATTAAATATAAGACCCCACACTGTAAACTCCTGAAAGAAAACACAGAGGAAAAAGCTGCAGGACATGGGTCTTGGTGATGATCTCGTGGAATCAACACCGACGGCACAGGCAAGAAAAGCAAAAACAGACAAGTGGGGCTACATGCAACTTCAGAGCTTCAGCACTGCAAAGGAAACCACCAACAAGGCAAAAAGGCAATCTGCAAAATGGGCACAACATTTGCAAACCACGTTATCTGACAAGGAGTTGATTTTCCCCACGTATAACGAACTTTTCTAACTCAACGGCAAGAAAACAAGGAAACCAATGTAAAAATGGGCGAAATATCTGAATAGACACTTCCCCAAAGAAGACACACAAGTGGCCAAAAGGCATATGGAACGTGGCTCCACATCCCCCAATCATCAGCAAAAGGCATGTGAACACCACAATGAGATGTCGGGCTGCACACGTGAGGACGGGTCTCGTCAAACCAACTACCAAACACAGCAGATCACAAGTGTCACTGGGCAAGCAAGAACACGGGAACCCTTGTGCCCCGTCGGTGGGATGCAAACTGGCACAGCCACGACAGAAAGTGGTATGGAGGTTCCTCAGCAAGTTAAAGGTGAAACTGTCACAGGTTCTTGTTCACAGCAGGGTGCCCCCCTCCAAAGCAACAAGAACCACAAAACCAAAAAACCGACCATGTGGTTCAGCAATCCCACCCCTGGGTATATGTCCAAAAGAACGGAGATCGGCATCTCCAAGAGATGTCCGCACTCCCCTGTGCACTGCAGCTTTCTCCCCAGGAGCCAGGAGACTGGAAAGCACCCAACTGTCAGTCAGCAGAGGAGCGGATACAGGAGGGGTGGCGCACATACACGATGGGACGTGAGCAGCCGCCTGAGAGAGGAGGAGACCGGACCATTTGCAGGCCAGCTGCTATGGATTACAGAAGCGGGACAGATGATGCCGCCGCTTACTCAGTGCCTTCCACGTGCCAGGTAATGTCAGCGACATGGTTCCCATCTATTGTCTCCTGCGGGTCTCCCAACAAACCTCGGGGAGGCAGAGTGACGCCCTTCTACCCGCAGCAATTTGAGGCTGAAGGAGAGAGACTGATGTGGCGGGCTCTGCCCTGGAATCGGGTGAGAGTGTCAACCGAATGCTGGGGTGCAGGGAGGGGAGTTTGGCGATCAAGGCAGGCACGGGGACACAGAGCACTGCCGATGCCACGCGGCACCCCGAGAGCGTCCCGTGCTCTGTTACCTGCCCTGCCCTCCCCTGGCCCTCACCCACCCCCCACGGCACCAGGAGCAGCCCCCAGCTATCTGAGGACAGGACGGGAGTGACCTGAATTCATGCGCACGATGGAACATGATGTCTATTTGTGTTCCCCCAAATGGGAGACCCACGGCGGGAAAGCCAGCCTTCTGGTGAGGGGTCATCCGTGCGTGATGCCAAGGATGAGAAGACAGTGGCACAGAAAGAGAGTCTCTGGGGCTGAGGAGACACGTCTGACGCCACCTCCATGTTCTCGGCCGTGGCTCATTCAGTGTGAAGCGCTGACCTGCAACCTACCCCGTGGCCGCCTCAGTGCTTGTACTGGCAGGGGACGTGCCGGGCCCAGTTCTGTGAACCACCTCTGCACGACCTCATTACGTACTCAGAAGTGCAACCTTCTCTGTCTGGTGCTGTTATTACAAAGAATAACAAGCCCATTTCACAGGTGAGGAGAGTACGGCACAGAGGGCCAAGTAAATTTCTCCAGAGGACGTGACGGCAAGTGGCAGAACTGGGTTGGAAGGAAGGGTGTCTAGGGTCAGAGCTTGAGTCCTTACCCACTATATGGTGTGGGTTCCACAAAACAACAGAGAACCAGACCCCACGATGCTCGCCATATCAGGAAGTCAGCTTCGTGCTGTGAGTAAAGAGGAGACCCCTCTGCAAACAGGCCTGAGCACAAAGGCAAGTCACAGTCACCCAAACGGAATCAGAAGGAAGGGTGGGTGCGGGTGGGCACACTCTGGGGTCCAGTGATGCCATCAAGGACGTAGGTTCTTTCCAGCTCTGATGTGGCCGTTTCTGGAACAGATGTTCCAAGACCAACATCCAGATACAGCAAGGTCCAGTGCAGAAAAGAGACTTTCCAGTCCTGTATCTTTTGTATGAACAAGGGAGTTTCCCAGCAAACAGCCTCTTCCTTTCCCACTGGCCAGCACCGGCTCACACCCTCATTCCTCTCATTCAGCCAGGAGGACTGGAGGGTGATGCCACACCTCTCCTGCACGAAACGTCTGGGAAGGTAACGGCAGTGAGGAAGCCCTTCGCCTCTTACCCCCGTCTGGGGATTCAGGCAGCGTGTCTATCAGCAAGCCGCCTTCTCCCTCTTTCCTACATCCCGGGCAGCAGACCTTCCCCTGAACTTCCACAACACCCTGCGTTTCCCCTTTCCCAGCCCCAAAGCCCACCCAGCCGTCAGAAGCGGAGTGTTTGGCTCGCTCACTAGCCCAGGCCCTGGCAGAGTCCAGCGACTTTGTCTTGTTCACCCATCAGAGAATGTGAGGCCCTTTCTGAACATCTCACATGATGTATCAACCCCGCAGAATCCGTGTATCTTCCGTGGTCCCAAAGGAGAAAAGGCCTGTGCGGGGAGGGTAAGTGACATCTCAAGAGCTCACCTGCAGCAAGAGATGGAACTGCAGCCCAGGTGCATCCTGACTCCAGATGTAAGCACCCCCGGTGGCACTGCCTCTCCGGGTGATCTGTAAGCTCCAAAGCCTAACCTAGAAAGTAACCCCAGGGGAGTGAGTGAGATCAGTCAGGCTCCTCGAGGAGGCGACCTTCCACCAACAGTGTGAACAGGGAGAGGAGTCCGAGAGGCAGGTGTCTGGGTCAGGACTTTGCAGACAAGAGGGAACACTGAGGAAGAAGGGTCTGGAGCAGAGGCTGCCGGGCCACAGCGCAGATACTGTCGGGGGGCTGGACAGGGAACGAGAGCCTCACAGAAAGCGGGGACAGCAGAGGGTGACAGGCCCCAGATCCTGCTGGGTGAGGAAGCTTCAACTCAGTCAGCTGGACCACAAAGGACACCGACAGATCACAGATGCTGAGTGACAGCCTGTATCAGGCTGGAAGGCAGGCAGAGGAGGGACACGGAGAAGGCCATTCAGAGAAGAGGCACGTTTGGCAAAGAGCTGGGAGGACAGTGAGGAAGAGCACCTCCGTGAGAGGCCGGCAGCACTCCCCCGGACCGACACACCCTTCACCTGGGAGCCCGTGTCCCTGTCCCCAAGGGCATTTGTGCTCTAGCCATAGCATCACACCCTTAATTAGCAGCCTGAATTCACTCAACAGTCCACCTGTTGGACACATCACTGTGGGCACCTGCTGTGTGCACCGGTCCCTCGGAAGACACTCTCTGAGCTCACTGGTGCTCCAAGGATCACCATCCAAGTTCCACTGTGAGATCAGAACTGTGGCTGATGGGGCGACAGAGTGTCCCACACAATTAAAAGGTCTTTATAGCCTCGCAGTTTTTCTTTTAAGCATGTGCAATTAGAGGTGGTACAAAAGATGCAACCTTCCTCCTCCTCCTCCTCCCAAAGAGAATCTGAGTACAGAGATGTCCTGTTTCCTCCATTTGTAATCCAGAAACAGCTGGTACGATAGCTACCCTTTATGGTGAAGTCATAAGGTCACCTTGGGTCAGGGTCCCTCATTCGCTGACAAAACGTGCTCTAAGCACCACCTGAGTACCATGCGTCAGCTTCCTGGACACGGCTTGGGGATGCAGGGACGAGGTAGGCTGAATCTGCCAGCAGATGACCACCACACGTTGTGTGAGAACACTGATGGTGGAATTTAAGTCGCAGTACCTTAGGAACACAGAGGAGGGCGTCTTCCCCCTCTCTAAGTGTACGTGTGTGTTTGGTCAGGACCCACTTCTCAGGGGTGGAGGCTGATGCGGCAGGCACTCGGATCACCCACATTTTCCAGACCTGCCAGCTGAAAAACCCAGAGATCCCCACAGGCAGAGCCAGACTTCCGGCCTCGGTCTACCGGGCTCCAACCACCACTGCCCTCTGGCCAGCTCCGCGGCGGTGACGCAGCCGCCAAAAGCAGTTCCTCTGGCTCTGCTTGCCTCTCCATTCATAGTCTCTGCGGAACAGAGTGGGACTGGTGGAGGCCGAGTTCGGGGAGTGGGGTGGGCCGCAGAAGTCCCTCTAACGTGGCAAAGGGCCTCTCCACAGGGGAACGCTGGAAGCTGAGGCCCTGCTCGGCTGTGGGCTCTGAGGCAAGCCTCCCACGCCAAGGGACTCCAGGGCTGTTGCTTCGGGGCCGCTCCTCAGAGGGCAGACACAGAGTCTCAGAACCTTTCGGGGTTGCTTCACCCTGCCGGGGACCTGCGTTTCAAGGTGGACACGGTGTTGGGACCACGATGACTATGCAATCGTGGAACAGTATCCGCATTTCAGCAACTGAAACACAATCCAGGTGTGTCGTCGTGAGCGCCAAGACTGGCTTGCGAGTCAGGCAAAACCCTGGAGGTGGGATTTCCAGATCCACCGTCTCCTGCATCAGCCACTGACCCCTTTCGGCTTGCTTCCCCGTCTAAGGACGTTGGGCTTTCAGACTTACCCGCGTCCCTGGGTAATCACACTGTATCTACCACGCGCACCGTAGCTCCTCAAGACCTAGGCTGCGGGAACAGGCAATCACACCGTGCCCTGTGTTAGAGAGAGACACGTCAGCAATGGAGGAAAGTAGGCCAGGCTCCTGGGAGTCTAGTCCCACCCTCTGGCCGGGGCTGGGAGTTGGGGCGGTAGTGGTTGGACTGGTGGTTCCACCTTTTCTCTTGTCCAAGGCACACACTTCTTTTCATGCTGAGGTGGGCTGTGCTTACAGGGGTTGTAGTGAATGCGGGTAATCCTCATAGCTGAGGTGAGTCTATGGCAGGGAGAAACCAGTGGTGGGTTCATACTCTCCACTGGATGCTCGAGGGACCGACACAGTTTCCTCTAGGGCTTGCGGGCACCTGGTGGGGGCCCCTAGGGACTCGTACAAAGGCACTGTCAGACTCCCTTGGAGAGTTCCCATAGGAGCAGGCAGCTAATCCTTGCTTCCTCCACGGCCACAGGGACAAATTAATCAAACCCCTTGTAAAGGAAAGACCGGTTTGTACACTTTCTCTTGTCCTAACAGAAAACTCCGACTGCAACTTCCCCTGAAAAACTAGCGCATCAAAAAACAAAGTCCACGGGAGGTGGCTGCAGGCCTGCTTAACGTCCTGGGTCACGGGTGCCCTAATGACATATTCTTTCCATGTTTCTGCTTATTCCTCCTCACCGGAAGGACCCCTTCACACTGGAAAATGTGGGCCACATTCCAAACTCCGAGTCACGTGGATCCAAGGCTCCATGTGAGATGAGGTGAGATCTTTGCCGAGTGTAATCCTATTCTAAGCAAGGAAGCCTTTTCCAGAAAGGCCAAATTGCTGTCAGATTGCATTTCCAATTAGCTCACTGTGGTCCAGAGTAAAGCCTCTGTCCATTTGGAGGAATTTATAACGGAATCTCCATCACTTCTTTTCAGTACAAAGTTCTGTGAACAGTGCCTTTTCATCCAGGTACTCCTCGCGTTAAGTGGAAATTGCCCTCTACTGAACCTGCCAGCTGGACATAGGTAGGAATCAGGCAAATGAGAGGTAGAGAGAAGAGAGAGCGTCTGGGTTCACTGGCCACCTGCTGAACAGAAAGAGGGGGACGGGGGCTGGAAATGTGGCGTGGGGTGGAGCAGGAGGCGGCGTGCTGAAGACGAGGCATTTGAGGGTAGGCAAGGCCTGCTGTGCCGGGTCCAAGAGGCAGATGTGATCTTAAAAACAGCAGGATGCCCCTGCAGAGTTTTGAGCAGGGTAGACAAGACCAGATTAGCATCGAGGAAAGGTCCCTCAGGCAGTGGGATGAAAACACCTGTGGCCAAGGGTCAAGACTGGTGGTGATTATCAAGCACAGAGGAGGGTCATCTGGACTAGGGATCGAACCGTAGTGATGGAAGAAGTGTCAAGATCTTATAGAAGGATGGAGGAAGTTGGATTGACAGGCCTTAGTAACTGAGGGGTGGTGAGAGAGGCAGCAAGGAAGGAGGGCTTTTTTTTTTTAAGATTTCATTTATTTATTTGACACAGACAGAGATCACAAGTAGGCAGAGAGGCAGGCAGAGAGAGAGAGAGAGAGAGAGAGAAAGAGAGAGAGGAGGAAGCAGGCTCCCTGCGAGCAGAGAGCCCGATGTAGGGCTCGATTCCAGGACCCTGAGATCATGACCTGAGCCGAAGGCAGAGGCTTTAACCCACTGAGCCACCCGGGCGCCCCGAAGGAGGGCTTGTTTTTTTTTTTTTTTTTTTTTAAGATTTTATTTATTTATTTGACACAGACAGAGATCACAAGTAGGCAGAGAGGCAGGCAGAGAGAGAGGGAGAGGAGGAAGCAGGCTCCCTGTGAGCAGAGAGCCGGATGTGGGGCTCGATTCCAGGACCCTGAGATCATGACCTGAGCCGAAGGCAGAGGCTTTAACCCACTGAACCACCTGGGCGCCCCGAAGGAGGGCTTGTTTGTTTTTTTTTTAAGATTTTATTTATTTATTTGACAGAGAGAGATCACAAGTAGGCAGAGCAGCAGGCAGAGAGAGAGGAGGAAGCAGGCTCTCCACTGAGCAGAGAGCCCGACATGGGGCTCGATCCCAGGACCCTGAGACCACGACCCGAGCCAAAGGCAGAGGCTTAACCCACTGAGCCACCCAGGCGCCCCAAGGAGGGCATTTTTAAAAAGAAAAAAAAAAGATTTTATTTGAGAGAGACAGCGTGAGAGAGAGAACGTGAGCAGGGGGGAAGGGTAGAGGGAGAAGCAGACACTCCGCTGAGCAAGGAGCCCCATGCGGGACTCCCAGGACCCGGAGATCATGACCTGAGCCGAAGGCAGTGCTTAACTGACTGAGCCACCCAGCTGCCCAAGGAAGGAGGGGTTTAAGGATCGTCGGCCTAAGCAGCTGGGTAGAAGGTTGCATTCCACTGAGTTTGGCAACACCGGAGGAGACGCAGATGTATGGGGAGTGGGGGTGGACGCAGCCAGTTCTGGACACGTTGTGTATTCTCTGCCTCTGCACTCAACCACTTAGTACCTCAAATACTTGGGGGAGCTGACCCAGCTTCTCTGTGCCTGAGATGTTTCATCTGGAAGGGAAGGATACCAAAAATTGGGAAAAAGAGCTAATTTGTTTCATTTAGTCTAGGAAAATGTTCTTCCCTTGCACAGCACAGAGCTGTTTGACAGTCAGGTACTCCTTGGGTCAAACGGGATTCTCTCTACTTATCCATATATTGGTTGGTTTTGCTTAACTGCCTTGTGTGTTTTCAACACGCAGCATGGATTGTCAGTGCTAAAAGAAAAAAAATAATAATTCAAAGCAACGTCCTGAATACACGAGCCATGGCTTAGCCCATCAGCCCGTCTCAGAAACACAGGCCCCTTTCAGGCCCTTCAGTCTTCCTCTGGTAGGCTCACTCCCTCAGGGATGGTGGTGAGGCTTTGGCACCTACTTCCCCCAACACTTCTCTTCCCCGTCAGGTCATCTTCAGTGTCCCAGAGATTGGCTAGCACTTTTTGAGTGCAATCTGTCTGTAGGCCTGTCAGCTGTCTCAGGAGGTGTGTAGTTTCAGAGAGGACAGACCCAGATGTGTGGATCTGGAAACCAACACTATGTTCCTACCTGGCCGACAGGTGATGAAGCCATCCATACCAAGATTTGAAATCAGGGCCCCGCCACTTACTCCCTGTGTGACTTTGGGCAGGTAACTGAACCTCTCTGTGGTCAGTTTCCTCACTTGTAAGATGGGGACAACGATCTTATTCTAGGATAATGACTCATTTTGCTTCGTTCATTTAGATCAGGAAAACAGTCCTTTTCAAAAAGCATGAAGTGCTCGTCAGCTATCGATTACTTCCAGAGTTAAGAAGAGAATCTCTGCTTATCTGGATATCTGCTTGGACAGGCACAAAAGAGGGCAAGCACATTTTTACCCCACAGACAACGCGGAACTTCACCTGAGCCATGACAAAAGCCACAGGAAAGAAATCTACAGGCTTTCGCCGTGCAGAAATGGCTGACCCGGAAGGACCACTCTTGCCCCTTCTATCTTTGAGAAGGCTTGCTGTTTGTTCACTCTTTGTCATACCCACCATCAGTCTCTTGGGCGACTCTGGGGTTTAGATGGGAGAAGGCCAAACACAGACCTTCCTCTTCTGGCTGAAGGGCCAGACAGTCTCCCCCAGCTTCCTGCTGTCTCAGGAACAGCCACTGAGACTTAAAAAGGTCAATCCTCCGGAAGCTAGCTAGACACGGAGAGAAACATTTCCTGGTGCACAGACGGAGACTAGCCCTGAATGCAGAAACACCCCTACCTTAAATCTCCCCCACTGTAACGTGTCTACTTATCCCTGCGACGAAAAGACAAAACCACCCCGCCCACACACACTGATCTTCAGATGGGGTGCTCTCCAGATTGCAAGAGCTTGAATAGACAAGCTCTCTCCTAGTTTTGCTTTTGCCTTTGCCAGCGTGCATGTCCAGCCTACGCAAAACTCCTCGTAAGAAAACAAAAATTCGTAACACAGATCTCACGCGTGGCCCCTGCAAGGGACCTAACCAGGCTGTCATGGAGAAGCCCCTGCCTGGTCAGCCCACCCAGCTGAGAACCACGTGCACCGGCTGCGACGTGACCTGCAGCGCCCGGAAACGCTCCCGGGGACCTCAGGAAGTACTCGTGGGGACCTCAGGAAGTACTCATCCCCTGCAGTCACTCTGATGCGCCGCCATGGGGGCGGGCTCAACCCTCCCACCTCCCCGGCTCTGTCATCAGGGTTTCCATGCACCCAAGCCGCGGTCCGCGGAGATGCGCCCACTGTGCCCCCGGACACTCCCGGCTCACTCCCCGCCCCGCCCAGTACAACCCGAGAAAGGCTAAAAAGCACCCGGCTTCGGGCCCCTGGGCCCATTCCTATGACGTCACGCGGCCGAGTGTGTCCGCGCGCGTGGCTGGTCTGTCTAGGAAGCCGGGAGGACTTCTCCTCTCGGTGGTCTTAGTCTTAACCCTTCCATTTTGGGAGGTGCGCTGTCCGCCAGGTGGTGGGAACCTGATCCCGGGAAAGGAGCAAAAGCGAGGGCCCGAGAGCGAGAGAGGGAGAATCTCCCTAAACAGGCCATGCGCACATTAGTGTCTCAGGACTAGGGTTCTCCCGGAGTCATGCGCGACCGGTGCAGTCTGAAAGAACAGCTGTTTTTCTCACAAGCCCTAGATCAGCTGTATCAGGACCGCGATTTGAGAACCTGCCTATGGCGTATTTCTCTTTTCTCTAATTAGGTTGCCATTTTTAGCGGAGATGAGACCGAGACTTCTAATGGGCATTGCTAGAGCCCGGGACATCACTGGGCTCCAGTCAGTGTTCCATGGGGTCAGAAAGAGTCTGTTTCCTCGGCAGTGCCTCCTGTATTTCCTGAGAAATTCTGTCTAGGAAGAGAGGCGTGGGGGGCGGGGCGGGGGAGAGAGAGAGAGAGAGAGAGGCAGAGGTGTCATGATGTGACACAGGCAAAGACTGGCTTTTAATAGGCTCTGTGATTCCTACATTGGTTACAGTTACTTAGACCACAAGTAATCAGATTATAAACTGCAGCCTATGAGATTTGGAGAAAGTCCGATCTGCTGGAATACAGCCAATCCTCACAGACATCTAATGTGATCAGAAATTTAGTTTTATAATTAATCACAGGATTCCATTTACATTTCCAATACAACTTCCTTATATTTACTACTGGGTGTACTGGGTGGTGTGTGTGTGTGTGTGTGTGTGCACATGTGTGTGTGTGTTTTACGGTTGTTTTGCTTGTTTGGTCAAAAACGTAAAATTGAATGCCTTTCTTGCCTGAGCCTCTCAAGGTACCAGCAAGAGAAAGGATTAAAAAAAAAAGATCCCGTATTTTAAGGAAACTTCCCACAACTCCCTATCAAAGGGGCGGCGGGGTCTCTTATCTGGAACCTCTTGGGATTCAGTAAAATGCCTTGTGAATAGTATCTTTAGGGAAGCACTGGTTCTGGTGTTTTTCGTTGGATACTGAGTACCATTTTAAAGTGTACTTGAGATTTGCATGAAATAGGCAAGTTACAGCTCTGGATTGGGAGAACCCAACCCTAGGGAAAGGTCTGAGGGAAGCACACCACAGAGAGTCAGTGGCGGAGAAGCCAGGTTACTGGGAGCTGGAATGGATGAGTCCCCGCGGTTCATTCAGATCGAGCTCTGTCTTTCTGGACAGCTGTCAGACTGAAACATTGGGCAGAGGTCACAAACACGTCATGTCTGAACTCGGTATGGGACAAAGTCTCTCAGTCAGGATATAAACAGCCACGTGGTCAGAAGTTTCAATGCCTGCAACACAGCACCACAGACCCAGGAGACCTCACCCTGGGACCGGGATATCGCCCCCAGCTCGGAAGCATCACAACCTGGACACAGACTCCCAAATACCTCATGGACCTCACACTACAGCTAGCAAAACCCAAACGATCCCAATAACACACCGAGGGAAGCCAACCACACAGACTCGCTGGCCTAGACAAGGAAGCCAGGTTGTTGGGGGCTGGAGTGAATGAGCTCCAGACCCAGGAAAGGGCAGCGAGGAGACTGCAATGCACTGGACATAGAAGATTAAACAAGGCACAGAACTCAAACTCCTGGACACTCAAGAAATGAGGAGAGAGACAAGAAACAGTTCAAAGACCAATCAATTCTAAAATACAGACCCACATACATTTTAGGAACCTAACAACCTGCGACATAGAAAGTTAATAGCTCACAGACCACACACCCTGCATGTCACCCAACCACAGAGCTCACAACCCTGCATGCAGACGCACAAAGAGCACAGAGCACCTGTACTGTGAACACAGAGCTTACTCGGACACCCCCCGTCCTGTGACAAATAACCTTTGTGATCTCACAACCTAGAGTATGGACCCCCAGGCGCTCAAATGTGTCAACCTCGACACACACGGTCAGGAGAGCTCAAACCCTAATTCCTAAAGTACTTCATGGCAACAGCCCCAGACACCTTCCATGCTGCACCCTGCACCCAAAACAGGTCAAACACCTCACACGCTGGGAGGAAGCCCTAAATAGCCCAGAGAACTCTCCTGGGACACACAGCACTCCACAGCTCAGTGATCTCACACGCCGGCACACCCTCACACAGCTCAGACATCTCAAATCCTGGACAGATCCCAAACCAGCTCAGAGAAATGACATCCTGCTTCTCAATACAAAAAGCCACCCCATACCAGACAGATGTCAACGAGAGCCACAATGAGGTCTCACCCAGCCCCACGAGTGAGACACGGAGACCGAAAGGCAGAATTACAGAGAGCCTTTCAGGAACACAGCTGTCTCCAGGGTATTAGCCCCTATCCTAGTGGGCCCGTGCAGGCACCCGAGGAACCTCCTTTTCCAGAGGATGGGTGGCTCACAGGTTTTGCCATTGTTGGCTGTTTCTGGACAAAGACAAGGCTGCACTAGGCCCAGGCCACGCCCAGGAGGGCAGCCCCGCCCCCCACCCAGGCTTGACCCACAGTGGAGCCCTCCGCCCATCAAAACAGGGATTTCATCTAGGTTGGCAGTGTTCACACCATCCTCAGGTGACTCGCACTGTCCTTAAGGTCCCAGAGCCCACCTGCTGAGGAGCGAAAGCTGTGGAAGGTGGAGCAGGACAGTCCCATGCTGCTCAGGGTAGGTCCAGTCCCCGCCACCCTGCCTGCAGGAAGGTCTGGCCGGCAGCTCATTCACCCTGAACACAGTGCTCCCCTCAGCCTTCTCAGCTCCTAAACCTTGCAGGCATTGCAGCCACCTGGTTTTCCCAGTGTCCACCGGAGCCCCGAACAGAAGGGACACCTTCAGCCAGCAGATCCTCTGCAAGCCAGTGAACACGAGTGGGGGAAGGAGATGGTGAAGGGGTTCATGTTGCCCTGCCAGGTACACATGCCAAAGCCCACGTACCTGACCATGGGGGGGCGTGCCCCTGCCCCACCCACTCCTGCACCTTATGATCTCCCCAAAGAGGAAACCTGTCCCCTCCTCTCAATCCCTAATTCTGCTTTAAAGGGAAAGGTGGCATGAGGGTCTCCAGTTCCTGCCAGGCTTTGTGCAAACTGTGAGGCGCATGCATTTCCCCCCTCTTCTCGCCCCACGAGGCCAACACCAGAGCAGGGCTATTTGCTCACGGGCATGTATCTACTGTGAGGCTGTGGAATTTGGGGACAGAGGCTAATGTGGGCCCAACTGGTGCACCCTGTCCTCCTCAGGGGACACAGACACTGGCCCAGCTCTGAGGCCACTTCCCCTGGGAACCGGGGAACACAGGAACCCAGTCTTGCATCTGCAGCCTTTCAGACTCAGGTGTGAATACAGTCAGGACCGGTGAGAAGTTCACTGACTTGAGAACCCGTCTATGTCTTACTTACCTACTCTCACCCAAACATCTCCTGTCTAATGCTTAAAACCCCATCGTTTAAGTGTTCACTTCTTTGGGCTGAGTGGGTCACTGTCGGATTCCCTGGAGAAACCTGGTCTGGAGAATGTCATGAGTATGTCTCTGAACGATCTCTGCCCATCCAGGACCCACATGTAGTCTGCTGGGCACATAACGGGACACTGGAGAAAGATTTCGTGATTGCTTATTGGGCGCTGATATCCATATTGTGGGATCCAGTATCCACTGTTTAAAAACATAACTGGGGGGCACCTGGGTGGCTCAGTGGGTTAAAGCCTCTGCCTTCGGCTCAGGTCATGATCCCGGGGTCCTGGGATCGAGCCCCGCATCGGGCTCTCCGCTCGGCGGGGAGCCTGCTTCCTTCCTCTCTCTCTGCCTACTTGTGATCTCTGTCAAATAAATACATAAAATCTTTAAAAAAAAACATAACCGGAAGACAGACTAGAGGACTAGAGACTAGACAGACTATCTTCAGCCTTTTTTTGTGAATGAGCAGCCTGAGGTTCCACAGCAGGTTTCCAAACTCTCCACTTCCACCTCCACTCTTCAAAGCCCCACCTATGCACCGTTAATCTCTCTAGGACACCCCGACCTGCAGCCATTGGGAGTTCTCTCCCCTGGAAGATCCTGGTAGGCAATCCCATCTAGACCAATCAGATCCACTGGTGTCCTTCACCTCTGCCCTGCTCACCCATCAGGGAAGCATTCACGTGCCCCACTGTCACCTTCTCTGGTCCCCACTCGATTAGAATCTGTAGAGCTGACAGGCTGGGGTCAGAAGGAGGATGACGGCGACCTCGGGGGAGGCACAGGTCCTTGCATGGTAGTGAGCTCCCCTGCACCCTGCACACAATGGTTTGTTTGGGAACACAAGGCTCCCTCACTCCCAGTTGTCCCTCCCAAAGCGGACTGCTTCTTCTGGGTCTCTCAGTGGTACATCCCAGTACAGGCAGGTACTGCCCACTGCTCCTCTACCAACCTCTCGCCCTCTCCTGTCCCCGCACACTCTGGTAATTTGCCCAGACACGGTCACATCACCCCCAGCTCCCCTCCCACCTGGGAATACACCTAAATGGGTAGTGGATTGTTCCATCTCGGCCTCGCTATTTATTTATTTATTTTTTAATAAATTTGACAGACAGAGAGAGAGCACAAGTAGGCAGAGTGGCAGGCAGAAGGAGAGGGAGAAGCAGGCTCTCTGCCGAGCAGGGAGCCCGATGCAGGGCTTGATTCCAGGACCCTGGGATCATGACCTGAGTGAGCCAAAGGCAGACGCTTAACCGACGGAGCCATCTACGTGCCCCTATTCGTCTCACTACTCTTAAAATCCCCACCGCGGGGAGGGGGGGCGGTGCGGGCGGTTGGCTGGGAGGCTCAGTGGGTTAAAGCCTCTGCCTTCGGCTCAGGTCATGATCTCAGGGTCCTGGGATCGAGCCCCACATCGGGCTCTCTGCTCGGCAGGGAGCCTGCTTCCCCCCTTCTCTCTGCCTGGCTCTCTGCCTACTTGTGATCTCAGTCTGTCAAGTAAATAAATAAAAAATCTTTAAAAACAAATCCCCACAGGGATCATTCGAGGTGCAGACTCCACGATCTTGTCGACAGCCTGGGAGAAAGTCAACAGCCCCTGCTTCATGAATGGGGTGCTGAGGATGCCAGCAAAGGGACATTTGTTACCCCAGCCACCCCGAGGGAAGCATGAATTGGTAAAAGAACTTTGCAGGGCTCTGTGGCAGCATCTATCAAAATCTGATTCCACCCTGTCCCCACCCTCAGTACAATTTCAGTTCATGAAACGAGGCGTACGTGTGGGTCTTCTGGGATGTCTCCCCAGCATTTAGAACAGTATCAGGTCCACAAGTACTTCAGAGACGTTTCTGTACTGAAGGAACCTCTGATCCAGCAATCTCCACTGCTACCAACTGGTCTTAAATACTTACACAGGCACAGAGCTATGTGTATAATGACAAGAGCAAACTTCTGGGGGAAAGAAACTCTAAATGGCCCTTAGTAGTCAACACCCTTTGGAAGGGGAAATGAGAGATGAAATGTTCATATCATACCGTGGAGCACCCACTGGCCTTGAAACGGAATGAGAGGAGCAAATCTGTACTGGCCAGAGAGCTTTATTTTGCTTTTATTTTACTTTTATATATATTTTTAAATGGGGAGTAGCATGTGTGAAGTACTCCCACGTCAACCAGGGTCTGTATGTGTATATGTGTGCGCATGTGCAGTTTGTAAATATGGTTAACAGGGACAAGAAGGAAACACCTCATCCGGCCACAGCGGTCACCTCTGATGACCGCACTGATGAAGGCAAGATTTGAACAGCTTACTGTGTCTTTTGGGTGTAGCCAACCGCATTTCTAAAAATGGCCAAAAACCTACTCAAAGGTACGTACCTGCTTTCATTTCATTTTTTTTCATTTTATTGAGCTGCAAGTCGTGTACCGTCAAATTCACCCTTTTTAGTTGTACAGGCACAAGGTTGTGCAAACTGTCGCCAATATCTAATTCCAGAACAAACCCTATGCCATTAGCAGTCCCTCCCCGATCCCCTCTCCCAGGAACTCTGGATATTCACTACTCGGCTTCAGGTCTCCACAGATTTGTCCATTCTGGGTATTTCAACTAAATAGGATCACACATTACACAGCCTTTGAGCATGGCTTCTTTCACTTAGCTTAATGTGTTCAGGATTCATCCATGTTGTGGCAAGTATCACGGCTCCATTCTTTTTTGCCTGAATGTTATTCTACGATATGGTATCACCACACGTGACAGATTCGTGACATGGCTGGCATCTGGCTTGTTTGCACTCTTCGACTGCTGTGATTAAGGTTGCCAGGAACATTCGTATACAAGTTTTTGTGAGAGCTTATGTCCTCACTTGTCTTCAATATATACCTAGGAGTGGGATAACTGGGTCAGACAGCAATTCTATTTAACTTTTTGAGGAGCTGCCAAACTGTTTTCCACAGCAGACGTTCCATTTTGCATTCCCACCAGCAATGTACGAGGATTTCAGTTTCCACACATCCTCCCAACACTTCTTATTTTCATTTTTGGAATTCTATCCATACTAGTGGGTGGTAAGTCGTAATTCATTGTGCTTTCAGGTTTTGTTTCCCTAACGACTAATATTTTTGAACATCTTCTCATGTCCTTCTGGGATATTTGTATATCTTTTTTACAGAAATGTCTATTCAAAGGCTTAGCCCATTTTTAATTGGGTTGTCCTTTTACTGTTAATTTGTAAGAATTCTTTCTACATTCGGAACACTGGACCCTTATCGATACACAAGTATTTCCTCCCATTCTTTGTATTTGTTTTTCCACATTCTTGTGGTGTCCTTTAAAGCAAAATTTTTTCCCTAATTTTGATGAAGTTCATTTTTATCCACTTGGCATTTATTATCTGTGCTGTGGCGTCATAGCTAAGAATCCGTCCCCCAACCCAACGTCACAAAGATATACTCCTATGCTCTCTTACAGAAGCCTGATAGTTCTAGCTCTTACATTTTTTGATCCCTTTTGACTTAATTTGTGCCTCCGGTATGACGTTTGGATTCAAATTCATTTCTTTAAATGTGAGCGCCTCGTTGTCCCAGCAGCATTTGCTAACAAGGCTGTTCTTTTCCCATGTAACTGTCTTGGCACTGCTGCCAACAAGTAACTCACCATAGTTGTATGGGTCATTTCCGGACTCTCAATTCTATTCCGTTGATCTCTACGTCTGTCCATCCTTACAGTAGTACGACATCACGTTGATTACTGGAGCTTTGAAATAATGTTTGAAATCGGAATGCGTGAGTCCTCCGCCTTTGGTTGTCTTCTGCGAGATGGTTTAAGCTGTTCTGGGTCCCTGCAACTTCCACATGAATTTCAGGATCAGCCTCTCAAGTTCTAAAACACCGCAGTTAGACTATCAATAGGGATGACACTGAATGCTTCTTGGATCAATTTGGGGAATGTCGCGAACTTAACAACATCAAGTGCCCAATCCATGAACACAGGAGGTCTTTCCATTTATTTCAGTATGCTTTCCTCTCTTTCAACTGTGTTTTGTGATTTTCAGTGTGTACCTCTCACACCTGTTTGGTTAAATTAGCTCCTAAATATGTCATTCTTTTGACTCGATTGTAAGTGAAATTGTTTTCTTACTTATTTGGATTATTCACTGCTAATGTATAGAATGAGAATTGAGGGGCGCCTGGGTGGCTCAGTGGGTTAAGCCGCTGCCTTCGGCTCAGGTCATGATCTCAGGGTCCTGGGATCGAGTCCCGCATCGGGCTCTCTGCTCAGCAGGGAGCCTGCTTCCCTCTCTCTCTCTGCCTGCCTCTCTGCCTACTTGTGATCTCTCTCTGTCAAATAAATAAAATCTTAAAAAAAAAAGAATTGATTTCTGTGTATCAATCTAGTATGGGGTAGGGTTAAACCAACTATAGCAACAACAGAACTGAAGTCCAACTTGACGAGCTTTCGGAAAGGCTGACTCAGACACCAACACTGACACCCTCTGATGGGAAAAGCAACGAAGACAGACACATTACATACACGGGAACAAACAGGATGGCGGCTACTTACTCGTCAGAATCGCTGTGACCCAGACTTTTCAGATTCATGCAAATGCTTCTGAGAAATGAAGGTGAAACAAAAATTTCAAAACAAACAAAAAAGCTGAGGAGATGCACAGCCAGCAGATCTGCCCTACAAAACATGTGAAAGGAAGTTCTTCAGGAAGAAGATAACCAAAGAAAATCAGGATCTATACAGACAACTGAACAGTGCTGGGCACGGTAAAGTCATGGGTGAATACGAAGTTTTTTTCTAGTAATTCATCTCTTTCGAAGAGAACTATCGAAAGTAACAATAGGAACAATGTACTGCGGGGTTTAAGACACTGAAGGCAACCACAGCACCAAGGATGGGAGAAAGAAGGAGAGGATGACAGTCGTGTGATTCTTACCGTGTACATGAAGTGGCAGGATATCATTTGAAGGCATGGTGCGAGAAGCACCAGCATACACTGTAAACCCTAGAGCAACCATCTGAAAAGACCGTTTAAAGGTGTTTAACTAGTAAGCCAACAGTGGAGATAAAATGGAAGAACAGCAAATGTTCAACGGATCCAAAATTATGGCGGGAACAGAAAATCTAAATAAAAAATACATATGATAGAAATATACAGCCAGCCAGATGGCAGATGTACACGTAAACTGTTAACACACTCAATGTACCCTGCCTGCACGTCAATTAAAAGACCTAATTTGTCACTTCAGATCAAAATAGCAAGACCCAACTATATACTGTCAAAAGAATCGCACTTAAGCATAAATACATACATAAGTCAAAAGTAAGTGAATGGAAAATGTTCCTGCTATGGTCTGAAGGTGTCTCCTCCAAAATTCTTACGTTAAATCCTAACCCCCAAAGATGATGGTGTTAGGAGGCTGGCCTTTGGGAGGGGTAGGTCCTAGGGCAGAGCCCGCACGAAGGGGACCAGGGCCCTTATAAAAGAAGCTCCGGAGAGATCCACTCACATTGTCTTTCCACTATGTGAGGGCACGACCACAAATCTGTGACCTGGAAGAGGGCCTTCACTAGAACCCAACCAGGTGGGCCCCCGATCCCAGATGTCCAACCTCCGTGACAGTGAGAAGTAAGTTTGTGTATAAGACACCCAGTCTGTGGTATTTTGTGCCTGCACCCCGAACACACAGAGACACATATACCCAGCAAACGTGAATCGAATGAGCAGCTAGAGGGGCTAAATTACTATTACACCAAGGAAACTTCAGAATGAGGATCATCACAAGGGAAAAGACAGAGTGACCTAACAAAATGGAGGTCTCGCCATCGAGAAGATGAAAAAATCATGAACGTGCATGTGTTTTTAAAGCACAAGAGGTAAAAACTGATAAAACCAAGAACAAAGACAAACTGGTTATAATGAGAGCCTTCAGCATTCTCCTGCCCACAACTGAAAGTACAAGTGGACAATACAATCAGACCCTCTATGGAACACCTGAGCATGACTCCCCACAGACATGACCTAACTGATACTTACAGAAAGACAGCGGAATAGACATTCTTCTGAAGTCACAGGCAGTGCTCACCAAGGCAGGCCATATGCCGTGCCATAAAGTAAATCTTGGCATTTTAAAGGCGTCTAAACACACACTCGGTTCTCTGACCACAAAGAATTAAAATAGAAATGGGTTGCAGCGAGCTATCCAGAAAACCACAAAATGTTTTGAAATTAAATGACATTTCTAAATGACGAGGGGATCAAGGAAGAAACTGCAAGAAGTTGAAAAGGAAAACACAGTGTATCAAAATTTGTGAGGTGAATCTAAAACAATGCACTGAGGGAAATTTCTATCATTAAATACTTATATTAGAAAAGAAGAATCAGGGACGCCTGGGTGGCTCAGTTGGTTAAGCGGCTGCCTTCGGCTCAGGTCATGATCCCAGCGTCCTGGGATCGAGTCCCACATCGGGCTCCTTGCTTGGCAGGGAGCCTGCTTCTCCCTCTGCCTCTGCCTGCCACTCTGTCTGCCTGTGCTCGCTTGCTCTCTCTCTGTCTCTGACAAATAAATAAATAAGAAAAGAAGAATCATCTCCAATCAATGATCTAAGCTGTCACCTTAAGAAATTACAAAAGCAGGGGCGCGTGGGTGGCTCAGTGGGGTAAGCCTCTGCCTTCAGCTCAGGTCATGAGCCCAGGGTCCTGGGATCGAGCCCCACATCGGGCTCTCTGCTCAGCAGAAAGCCTGCTTCATCCTCTCTCTCTCTGCCTGCCTCTCTGCCTACTTGTGATCTTTGTCTGTCAAATAAATAAATAAATAAATAAATAAATAAATAAAAAGAAATTACAAAAGCAAAATCAATTTAAACCTAAGGCAAGGAGAAAAAGAATTAATGGAGGTCTGAAAAGAAATCAACTTAGTAGAAACCATCAATGAATCTAAGAATCAATGAAACTAAGAATTGGTTCTTTGACAAGATCAGTAAATCTGATAGGTTTAGCCAGACTGGTAAAAATGAATGGGTGGCTCAGCAGGTTAAGTGTCTGCCTTCGGCTCAGGTCATGATCCCAGCGTCTGGATGGAGTCCTGGGTCGGGCTCCCAGCTCAGCGGGGAGTCTGCTTCTCCCTCTGCCCCTGCTTGTGGCTCGCGCTCGCTCTCTCGTGCACTGGCTCACGCTCTCTCTCAAAGGAATAAAATCTTAAAAAGAAAAAAAGCCGTTAACCCAAATGGCCCTACATCTGTCAAAGAGAATGAATTCAATAAATCAAACACAAAATAAAAACTGTTCCCTCACAAAAAAATTAAGGCTTAAGTGACTTCATTGTTTACATCCTAGCTTCCAGGTAACTGAAGAAGAGGTTAAACTTCCTAAAGCATGTTACAGAGCCAGCCACATCCTGACATCAAAGCAAGACACAATCTCTTAAGAATACCAATTACAGAGTGTGAAAAAAAAATAAAGGGAAATATCAGTATAAAGTAGAGTCCAGAGCCTAGAAGGGAGAGCCATACTGCTCAACATCAATTACAGGAAGGGCTGGCCATTACAGAGCCAACAGAGGAATAATCAACATGAAAGAACCTCAATTACAGGCCCCAACAGGAAAACATGTACACGGCATCACCTACGAGATATGGACTACTCCTGCAACTCAGCCAACCAGCAACTGTCATCACTCTGAACTCTTGCTGCTTCTCCAATGGACTTTTGTTCCAAACAACCCCTCCCGACTTCCTCCTTCTCCATGAAATAATGTTCCTCTCCTTTGTTTGTTGGACTTGCCTAGGACTTTGCCTTAGGTTGCTTGCTCCAATTTTCTAATTCTCTGCTATTCCTGAATAAACCCATTTTTGCTGGTAACATAACTGGCTGTTTTACTCTCCAGGCTAGCAAGAGCAATGTAACTCATGAACACAGATGCAGTAATCCAAAATAAAATATCAGCTCTTTGAAACCAGCAATGCATACAAAAGATAAAATACCATGGTGAAATGGCATTTGCTTTACGGCTTCAAGATGGGTTGAGTGCTTGATAATCAATCCCTCTAACTGACCATGAAAACAGACTAAAAATAGATGAGCATCTCAACAGATGCATAAAAAGCACTTGATAAAATGTACTTGACAAAAACGCCTAGCAAATCAGCTACAGAGAGGGATTTCTGCCTTAGTCTCTTAGGGCGCATGTAACAAAAAAAAAACTACCACAGACCGGATGACTTACAAAAGCAAGAGAAATGTATTTCTTAGACTTACGGATGCCGGGAAGCCCAAGATCAAGGTGCCAGCAGATTCAGGATCAGGTGAGGCCCTGCTTCCTGCCACGCAGGCTGCTGACTTCTTGTCCTCACGTGGCAGGAGGGCTGAGGGAGCGCTCAGGGGTCCCTTTTATAAGGGGGCAAATACCACACGTGTGGGCTCCACACTCCTGACCTGACCACCTCCCAAAGGCCCCACCTCCAATTACCATCGTACCGGAGAAAGGCTTCACCATGAATGTTGGGAGATGGCAATATTCATTCAGTCTGTGGCAACATCCTTAAACGGATAATTGGCAGCTACGGAAAGAGCTAAAGCGAATATAACCACGAATCGTGAAGGTGTGAATGCTTCCCTTCTAAGACAGGGAACACGGCAAGTGTGTGTACTTTTGCCACTTCTAGTCAATAGTTTACTGCCTGTTCTAGCCGATAAAAAAAGTCCAGAGGAAAGAAAGATGTAACAGTCATTACTCACAGGCAAACCTGAACCCCTAAAAAGAATCCACAGAAAAGTTACTTGAAATAAGAGGCCAGTTTAGCAAAGTAACAAAACACAACATCAGTACAGGATCAGTACAATAGAGTCAATTGTTTCTATATACCAGCCATAAACAACCAAAAACAGACATTGTAAAAAGCAACACTACAAAGTACCACACTAAAAAACAGGAAGGAGGGGCACCTGGGTGGCTCAGTTGGTTAAGCGACAGCCTTGGGCTCAGGTCATGATCCCGGAGTTCTGGGACCGAGTCCCACATCAGGCTCCCAGCTCCATGGGGAGTCTGCTTCTCCCTCTGACCTCCCCTCTCAGGCTCTCTCACTCTGTCTCTCTCTCTCTCTCTCAAAAAAATAAATAAAAAACAGGAAGGAGAAGCGTGCCGTGCCACCGTGCCCCCGTCGTCCCCACTTCCCAACTACAGAGTTGTGGCTCAGAGGTTTGGAAGCAGATAGCTCCTCCCAGAGGGATGAATTTCATTTCAATGCAGTGTTTTGAAGGTTAGGCGCAGGGGCACTTTCAAAACAGTGGAGCCCGTGGAAAAGGCAACCCACAGCATGTCGGTGGAACTCTTGAACGCAGAGGATCAACTGTAGGCTGGCTGGACTACCTGAGACAATCAGGGAGAAGAGACAGCTGGAAGGAGCCTGCCTAGGGTCAGAAAAAAAAATCTCTAACACTAACGTGGACAGCTATCCCTTCAAGGGAGCAGGGATTTCACAGGTTTCTATTATGAAGCAGCACAGCCAGGGTACCGCTGAAAACAGCAGAAGCGGCCCCCAGTTAGTAGACCTGAACAGCTGGGTTTGGTCAGAGAAAGAGACAATCCAAGAGAGCCCTGCCCCAACCAGTCACCGCAGGGTGACAGTGGGCATCCCCGAGTCGTCTCTCCCTGAGGAGTAAAATCTGAAGCATAACACAGCGAGGATGGGGGTGAGGCTAGGGGAAGAGTACGGAGTGAAAACAGACTCTAAATGAACCAGTCAGACACTAAACAACTAAACGAGCAAATAGCAGTAACAAACCCGGGAAGGGGTGGGATGGTCCAGTACCCAGAACTGCTACAGGAGTTTAGGCAGTGTAGCAACCGGACTAGTTTAGATTGTCAGGTTTCCAGACAAGAAAAAAAAACCTGGAATACAATCAAAGAAATAGGAAAGTATGAAGAAGTGAGCCACAGAAACTGCCTATGGTTGTGACCAGATGACAGATTTGACAAGGAATTCAAAGTTGCTGTTATACTTAGGTCCGAAGAACAAAAGGAGACCACAATCAAAGTAGTGGAAGGTATGATGAAAATGTCACATCAAACAGAGAATAACAATAAAGAGAGAACAATTACCAAAAAAGAACCGAATCGAAGTTCTGGAGTTGACAAGCACAATCACTGAAGTAAAAAATTCACTCAAGGAGATCGACGGTAGTTGAACTGCCAAAGATTTAGCCATCTTGAAGAAAGACAGATAGAGGCTGCAGAATCTGAAGAAAGAAGAGGAAAACAAGTACGGAACATAAACGGAGCTGCAGAGAAATATGGGACACTCTTAAGAACACCCGCAGAGATGCAGGAGAGCGCCAGAACACAGACGGAAAGGAGCAGAAAAAACATTCAAAAGGATACTGCCTGAAAGAAGCTAAAGGAACCCCAGGCAGGACACACGAGAAGCGATTCAGACACATCACCGTAAAAAATGCCGAAAGCCAAAGGCAAGGAGAAACTCTTGAAAACAAGGGAAAAGGACCCCTCACTTATGGGGGAAAGCCAATCAGATAAACAGCAGATTTCTCAGCAGAAAAAAACGGAGGACAAAAGGAGGGGGATAATCATTCAAAAGGCTCAGCAGCCAACAATCTCACGTCCAGTACACTCTTTTTAAAAATGAAAGCAACATTACCGAATCTGCTCCTTAGTTCTAACCGTTGTTTTGGTCTGGTGTGGTCTCTGCCAGAGTCTTCAGGGTTTTCTATGGATAGGAGCACGCCGTGCAAACCTGGGGTGCATGATGGCTAAGCACAATAAAGCAGACACAGAAGGACAGACACGGCATTGTCTCACTTGTGCATGCAATCTAAAATAGACTCTTAGCAGCAGAGCACAGAACAGTGGTTGCCAGGGACTGGGGCAGGGGTGAACCGTGAGGTGATCGTCAAAGGTCCAAACTTATAATTATGCAAGATAAATACGTTCTGGAGTTCTACTGCACACCCCATGCCTTTCGCTGATGATAACCGTGTTGTAGGCTTAAAATCCCTAAGAGATGATCTTATGTTAAGTGTCCTTACCACTAATGATAAGAATATAACCACCACACCAACAAGACACAGGGGGTGGGAGGAAACCCTGGAAGCTGATGGTTCCATCTATGTCCTAGATGGCAGAGACGGCATATAAGTTGTACACATGAAATACATACAGCTCTTCCTATCAGTCATACCTCCATAAAGTGCACCTCTTTGTACCACTAATCGCGGGTGTAATTTTCACGTTTCTTTGTATGATGGTTAGATTAACTACTCTCTGATGATTTGGCATAAACTGCACAAAAACAGGGAAGTGTCTTTATTACCTACATCTCCCAGGCACCCAACACAGTGTCCAGATAGTGGCTGGGAACTCGGTGAATCACAGTTAAATGAACAGTCGCTCTCCCTACGCCCGTTACACGGACAAACACACTCGGTCACCATTACACTCCTGCAGATCAGTGAGCAGTGCCTGGGCGGACACCCCGAGCTGGATCAGGATGTGGAGAAGCACCAGCAGTTTTGCTAGACGGTGGCTCTGAGCTTCTGTAAGGTGAAGCAGCATGACTCTCAGCAGGGCTACAAAGCTTTGAGTCTATGGTAAAGGCAGAGGCTCTGCGCCTTCACACACTCATTGTCCCCTTGTTCCCGCTGGTGGTGGGTCCTCAGAATGCTCATCACCACTTGCAGCGATTCCTTCCCAGACCTCGGGCCAGGGTGCCCTCTCCCCACAGTAATGGAGCACACAATTTTCTTACCGGAAAAGCAAGGCCAGAAAACAGGACGGTTGCGGTTTGTCCCCTCTTGAGGTGTTCTCTCGCCTTTTATTCACTTCCATGTTTCTTCTTCGAGTCTCCCAACCCAACCTGCTAATTCCCAACCAATGACTACAACACCTGTGCCTGCGGCTCACTTGCGACGTAGGGATCTGTTGGAGGAGAGCTGGATCTAACTGCTGTGCTGTGTATTTTCTGTTTTCTCTTCTGAATCCGGCAGCTTCCAGACATCAAGGAAAGCACTCCAACTGGCCCACAAAAGGAGAATGCTTCAGGTGAGGCTGCTGCTCTCACCCACTCTGCGCCCAGCGCAGAGCCGTGCTGCCTCCTGACAACCACACGTCGCCCTGCTGCACCACAGGGGCCAACGGAGAGTAAAAGTCTAAGAAATCTTAGCGCAGATACTCATCTCAATGGCGCAGCTGTCTCCTCCTCCGGATATGCAAGCTGCTATCTCGTTTGATTTGGTTTTGGCCTGCATCCTCTGGGGTGATTTCACAGCACCTGCAGACTTAGCTAACCTTCCGCCCAAAGCTCTCTGCTTCCCCCACTGCTCCTCTCTACTGAACCATAGATCTCCTCTCTCCATTAAATGCCCTGACTGGTGTTTCTCCTGGCAAGGATATCGAAGCTGGATCAAAAGCTTCATCAAAACGACTTAAAACGCGTAACAGAAACGCTGGCTGTGCAATAACAGAGAAGATACAGCACATCGAACAGCGAACAAAATGTTATCTGCCAATTATCTAAGAGTTTCACACTTAGGGAAAATGACTTATTGTGCTGTACTGTCGTCCAGGCTTCATTCTATGCATTTTTTAAAATTACGAGATTGGAGCGGGGAGGTCACCTACACTCTCTTCTCTGTTGTTTTACTTCCCAACATTATACCGTAAACTACTGTCCATCATGATAATGATGGTGACGTCCACACGTACAGGCCTTGATATGAGCCAGGCACCCACTTACTGATGTGCCTAGAGTGACTTGCCACCCCACAGCGTTTCACGCACTGAAGAGGCATCAAGATCAATCCATACCCAGATGCAGTGTAATCAGATTAAGCTGCTGCACACGTTCACCTGCCTTTTGAGCCAGAGGACACTGGACACTGAGGTGCACTGCAGTTTAGGGGCAAATCCCAAGTCTCTCTATGTCTCTCTCTGACCTGGATACAACCCCGACTCTGCCCTTGCTGGCTAGGTGGCTTCGGGGAAGTGATTTCCCCTCTTAACCTCTACGTGTCTCAGTTTTCTGGTTTGTAAAAAAGGGATGTTAACATGAAAAAGATTTACCTCCCAGGGTTGAAGAGACTTTTAAATGACTTTTAAATTTCTATCTGTAGAGAAAGAGCTAAAAACAGTGCCAAGCCTATAGTAAGCCTCCTGACGTGTGAGCTTCTACTCCTAGGTCTCTTTACTTCTGCTTTCTGCTTGTGCCCCTCATCGTTCCCCTCCTGTTTGCCGTGACGCCTCTCCTCCTGCCCCCGCCCCCCGTACACCTTCACCTCACCCTCCGCCTTCCTCTCCCCACTGCCCCTCTCCTCAGACTCTCCAAAAACACTGTTTACCATCTCCTCATGACGGAGCTCAGAAAATATAAATACATCAGCCTTTGTTAAACCAATAATGAATATTAGTGGAAGAGGAAAATCCATACAATAAAACCGGACAGGTGAAAACTCCACGAGAAATAAAGTCGTGCCGCTGACAATCTGACTAGTAACAGTTTCCCACCTTTCCCAGGTTCACTTGCGACCATCTGATGCAGGAGAAGTGGATTCAATAGAACTAACAGCAAGAAAAGAAGCCACATGATGAGGGTCTCTGGCCTTGAAATTTCGCTCTGTGACATGATTATGCAAATTCATAGACTTGTGTTCTGTCCTTATCCAGTGACCACTTACTTTTCCAACCATCGTATAAGACGAAGGAACAGGTCATTTGTTCTAACCTCCTAGAGAAGTTTCCATTCAGGCTTCATAATAACCCATAAGGTTGGCCGAACACTCACTATGGTACGGGAAAACACGCCCTCCCCTGGGCCCCCACCGCCCCCACCCCCGACTTGACTCTGGAGTCCCTGAGGAGCTGACGTGATAGTGCCAAGTCCCTCCGGTGAGTCAGAGGTAGTCTTGACACCATGTGTCTGGAACACGCTTCAGGGAAATGTGAGAACGACAACAGGAACAGCAGCTAGAACTCACTGACAGCTCTCCACGTGCCAGGCACTGTCCTGACAACTTTCCTTGTCTGAACACAGTCAGTGCTCTAAACTGCCCCAAGAAGCAGCCCCGCTTAGCATTAACTAGTATTTCCATGTTGTACATGAAACGAGGCTCCCAGATGTTAAGCAGCTTGCTCAGTGTCGCCCAGCTGTGAGGGCTGGAAGCACGGGTCTGAAGGCGTTGCGGAAAACTCACCCCGCTGTGTATTCGTTCAGTCATTGGTAAGCTCCAATGCCCAGTGCAAAGTATGTAGAATAAGGGCTAACACAGACCACTAACTGGATGCAGAGCACGGAAGCACACAGTAAACAGAAATGTGAGTGCAACAGCAATCACGTAGACGGAAGCTCGACTGGACTGGATTCTGGAGACTTTCTGGAAACAGTACTCCCAGAGCCTCCTTAGTACAGCATGCCAGTCTCCTGGTTGATGGTGTTGGGTCTGTGCATCAGAGAAGGCACCAAAGACCGGTGTCACTTCTGCACCCTCACAAAGGAGAGAGAAGCCTGGCGGCAAGAAAAATAGCACCATTCCCCTGCTCCAGTAGTTCCCAGACAAGCTGTCCACATGAGTCAGAACCCAGGAACTCTTAAAAAAATGCACATGCTGTGATCCACACCCAGTGAATCTCACTTAGTGTGGCCACAACGGTGCCCTAGAATCTGTGATTTTTTTTTTTAACTCTGCCTAGGAAACACTCAAGAACTTAATTAAGCCCCTTTGGGAGCAAGCCTGTCTCCAACGTACTGACTTTCTGGACAGACACACACATGAGAAGACCAGCCTGAAAGCAGGCAAGATGACAGGACATAAAGAACACAGCGTGAGAGTCAAAACAGGGGTAGGGCAGTGGATTTTCTGAGAAGACACCATGAACCCACTGGCCTTCCTCCCTGAAGAGTTCTGCTTGCTGGAAACCATTCTCTTCGAGGCCAGTGGGTGGCGGTGGTGACAGGAGATGACATTTAGCTCCTAGGACAGCGCGGGCTTTTCTCAGGGACCACCTAATCCATATGATGTGAGGTTATGCGATCTATTATCCCCACCTCCTCTCAGCCTTCGGTTCATTCTTGCACCCACACTACATTCCACGTCAGCCTGGAGCAACCAGAACTTGGGGCCAATGTCTTCCCTTCACCTGCCAGAAACCTGCCCCTGACCTTAGAAGATCATCGTCCTCTTCTTCTTGCAGCTGTCCGTCTGTGATCTCATCTGCTGTCCCAAACAGGACAGTAGTTTCAAGCCCTAGCCCAGCCCCTCACCCTGCTGTCCGCACCTGGAAAGGCTTCTCATCAATGAGGAGAACCCCAGGTCCAGAGCTAAGGGCCATGACTACCACAAAACCATCCTGGGCAGTGACAGCCCATGGCAGTGGTGACCTCTGAAACAAGGCTTTACCTCACACCCCCGCTGTCCCCGAAACGTTTTCTCATCACAAGAAGCACACAGAAGAGGAAGGTGCCCAGAATCCTTCCTGGAAGGTACTGTGCCCTACTCCACGCTGCCACGCTATTTCCTCTGACCAAATGCAGACAAGGACCACAACCTTCCTATCCTTCGTCTGTGAATACCAGGCTTTGGGTGGGATGGGGGTACCTGCATAAGACCATCTTCTTGTGGTTTAAAACCACATCATACTTTGTAATTAAACCAAAATACTGGCACATTTTGGAAAGTTCAGCGGGCAATTTTGATTGCTGAAATGATGAAAGGGTGGTACTGGCATTCAGGAAGGCAAAGTTGCAGGGATGCAAATCTGTTTTGCAGAGACTTCAATACACTGGATTTTCCATAAATGTAACTTCCCCGTAAACTGAGGGCAACTGGCACGAGGTTTTACCTGGAAAAGTACCAATAACCCTTGACCGTTTTGGAAAACACATCAGCGAAAGCCACTCCCTTCTTGGCTTGGAGTCTGCGACCACATGCCAGTATCACTCGAGAGCTGCAGAGGGACATGGAGGAAACAGGATGAGGGGAACCCGAGAGTACGGACCAGACGGATCTTCTGCAGGATATGCTGGGAAAGGATGGGAAGAATTCAGTGGGAGATGTCCATCCTGTGATCTGTCAGGAGTGGCTGAACAAAAGCAGCTTAACCGCTGCCACTTTGTTTCCACGTCTGTCTCCCTCACCAGAGTCTTACCTCCTTCTCGGAAGGCTGGAAACAACACCCCGCTCATCTTGGTGCCCTCGGGCCAGAGGACCTGATGCTCAGCAGAAGGCCAGTCCACACTTGTGGAACTGAGGACTGGGAATGGCTGGACCCCGCGTCATAATGACGAACCCGCGACAGAACCATGTCCAGACTGAAGCACGTCAGGCTGGGGAGGGTGGGATGCAAGTGCCCCAGGTCTCCGTCTGAAGACCCCTGCAGCAGGGTCACAGGAGCCTGCGGTACTCGCCTCCATTACATCCCTCAGGGGCCCCCGACTTGACCGGTTAAAACAATTCTCACCAACCATAAAAGTCTAACATAGAAAAAGAGATAACTTACTGCCGAAGTGTTTGTATGAACCTTGTTCTTAGCCGGCCTGAGGCACAAATTCGGGCACAGCACACTCTGGTCGGGAAGCAGAAGCTGACCCGAAAGTCTTCCAGGCTGAGGCGGTGTCAGGCTAGTCAGAGAGCACACACAGGATGTGTCATCGCAGAGGGCACACGGGACACTCCTGAAACAGAGTTTACAACTGTTAGGGAGCCCAGAGCTAGACACACACGAATCAGGCGATGCAGCTCACCGGGGCCTCGACGTGGCCTCCCACCATGAGACCTTCCCCTCCAAGACTCCCCGTCCACTTGCTATATTCATCTGAGCCCTTGGTTTCAGAGGGCTGCCTGGAGGCAGTCAGTTCCAGAAGTATGGTCTGTCCACAACACCAGGTCACCCTCTTTCCGAGAGAGGAGGTCACGGGGAAGTGCTGTGCGTGCAAAGCCCGAGAGCTGGGGGAATGCCTGCTGTCCCACACTCAGAGCTCTGGCAGGTGTGGTGGGGGGATGTGGGGCGATCAGCAGCCAGTCTGCATCGGAGTGCTCACAGCCACTTGGAAAGATGGCACCGCGAGTATTTTCTTTCTTTCCTTTTTTTTAAAAAAGATTTTATTTATTTGACAGACAGAGATCAGTAGGCAGAGAGGCAGGGAGAGAGAGACGGGGAAGCAGGATCCCTGCTGAGCAGACAGCCCCGAGTGGGGCTTGATCCCAGGCCCCTGGGATCATGACCCGAGGGAAAGGCAGAGGCTTTAACCCACTGAGCCACCCAGGTGCCCCACCTCGAGTATTTCTTTAAAACGGTTTCCAGGAACAGTCTGGGCAAACAGAGGCCATTAATGTCTTTGCTTCCTCCCTCTGCTTCTCCCCAGGTGCTAGGTTTGGGTTTTCTCCACTGCTACAAATCAGCGTACGATTCTGAAATCGAACCCTTGCGTTTCTTTACTTATCCCCTACTCTCCTCCAAACGCTTTGTATGGAGGGGCTGCTCTCAAAAGGGACAAAAGCATTTTCATAGAAAAACCTATTGCGTAACCACAAAGACATGTGATCATTAGGAACCATCAGGATGAGATCCTGAATTTTCAACATTTTCAGAATGGGTTTACATCACCTCCTGTCCCTTTTGTCTCTCTCATTCACACAGCGACCAGGCTAGACTAGGTCGTTCCCTTGCTGGGCGCAGCTGCATTGAATAGCGGCCCCGCCCCACATCTTGAATCAATTTTCTCAATACATCCAGACGCTACAACGATCGAAGCCATTTTGAAATCCTCCCTTTTCCCCTTTCATTGAAAGCTTATGCAAAGGGCTAGCAGTAAACTGACACTTACCGGGTGACCACACAGGGGCCAGGGGCCTTTCTGGCGGGAATGCTGGGAGAGGCAGCCACAGCAGCAGGAAGCAAGGTGAAGAAAAGGCTGGAGTGCCTTCCCGCGTCTCTGCCTCTAGTTTATGGAAAGCTTTTTCTGGCTCAGGGAACTAATTAGTTTCCTCCCACTTGGGAGGAGAGAGCGAGTTAAACCTGCAACATTTTTGGCTGACCAAAGCTCACCTTTGGGAAGGTTTGTATCCTTTCCCCTGGCCCTGAGAAAATAAAGCGCTAAGTCGCAAGGTGGCTACAGGAGTTCAGCCGCGGTTCCTACCATGGGTACATCCAGTCACCGGGGCACAGAAGGTTCATCATCTCTACCACATCACCCTTCCCTTACTCAAACAAGTCTTTCACCATATTTTAGTTGAGTCAGGGTCTTCTCGCTAGTGAGTCCCACGGCTACCACCGCTGTTTCCGATGTCCCAAGACCACCCTTCCTTTTGGGGAATCCCCACGAGGGCCCAAAGGACTCAGCACACACAGTCATTCATCCTCAGGGCTAAGATTTATTACAGCAGAAGGATACAAAGCAAAATTACCCAAGTAACATCTGGAGGAAACCAGTGCAAGCTTCCAAGAGTCCTTTCCCAGTAAAGTCATGCTGTTTGTGCCTCCAGCAACAAATCATGATGTCGCACACAAAATGTTGTCTACAGGGAAGCCCATGCATGACTAACACCGTGTCGGGAGGTTTGTTTTGGGGGCTGGTCACGTAAGTAAGTACTCTCCGCACAGCACGTACCAAGATTTCAGATTTCCAGAGGGAAAGCAGGTGTTCAGCATGAAACATATTGCTTGGACAGTTTAGGAAGAGTAAAGCATCCTGCTTGGGCAGGGAATGGTGGGAAGCCTTCCAACATTCAAGTTCCCAGATGCAAGGTAAGGGCCAACATGCTGATCTCTGCAAGGACAGTGGTCTCAGGCCTGCTCTGTTAACTCTTCTCTGCACAACACCCAACAGCAAAGCTTCAAGATACATAACCAGGTCAGAGAGAACAGGAGGATAAATGAACAAATGATAGCTGTAGAGTTCAACACTCACTCAGTAGTATCAGAAGGAACAGAGGAAAATCAGCACTACGTAGATGAACCGAACAACACCGTGAACTACCTGGATGTAAGTGACAAGTACGGAACCCTTCTCATAGCAGTGGCAGAATACACATTTTTTTCAAGGGCATAGGGAGTTTCACCAAGGTACTCTGCATCCTGGGTCATAAAAGAAATACTACAAATTATAAAACAGTTGAAATTATACAGAGAAGGTGGTCTGAGCAGAAGAGAGAAACTTCCAATATGTAAGAAAAAGTGAAGAGGAAAATCTCCCAATACAAGGAAATTACACCATATGCTTCCAAATAATCCATGGTCCAAAGGGCAAGTCGCAAGGGACATTAGGAAATATTCTGGATACTAACCCTTCGTTAGATGAACTGAATGGAAATGAAAATACAACGTGTCCACATTTGCAGGATGCAGCTACCCCAGTGCTTAGCAGTAAATGTACAGCATCAAATGTGTGTATTAGAAAGAATCAAGGATCCAAATCAATAATGAAAGCTTCCCCCTTAAGAACTAGAGAAAGAAAATAAAAATAAACTCAAAGCAAGTAAATAAGGAAAACAGACATTACAGCAGATATCAGGAAAAGAACAGTGGATGAAACCAAAAGCTGGTTCTTTGAAAAGGTCAATAAAATTCCTACGTTTCTATCCACACTGAGGCAGAAAGAAAGATAAGGAAAGATACAACTTAAGACTATGAGGAAAGAAAGAGGTTACAGACTCCACAGAAATTGAAAGGATTCTAAGAAATAACTCTGTGCACCTACATTTGGTAACTTAGATCAAACAAACAATTGCTTGAAAGGCACAAACTATTAAAACTCAACCAAAAACAAGCAAACAAACCAACAACAACAACACCCCAACCCACCCAGATAATCTGAAAAACAAACATACATTTAAAATTTTTATCTTTTAAAAACTTCCAGGAAAGAAATCTCCAGGCCCTGCCGGTTTCTCTGGAAAATCCCACCACACATTTAAGAAGAAATAACAGTAATTCTATACAACCCCTTCAAGCAAATGGAGGAGAGGGAACATTTCTTGAATCATTTGATCAGATCAGCATTACCCCGATGCCAAAATCAGACAAAGACAGTACTAGCAAAACAAATTCAATAATATACAAAACAATAATACAACATGATCCAGTTGGGTTTATCCTGGAAATGCAAAGGCGGTGCAGTATTCAAAAACTCAATGAATAAGGGCGCCTGGGTGGTTCAGTTGGTTAAGCCTCCCAAGGCTTTAGCTTTAATTCCTGGTTTTGGCGCAGGTCAGGATCTCAGGGTACTGAGATGGATGGAGCCTTGCCTTGGCTCTATGCTCAGCAGGGAGTCTGCTTGTCCCTATCCCTCTGCTCCTCCCCCCACTCTCTCTCTTTATAAATAAGTAAATAAATCTTCTAAAAAGTCAAATAATAAATTACATTAGTGTATCAAAAAAAAAAGAACCACACGATCATATCAATTCATTCAGAGAAAGCATTTGACAAAACTCAACAGCCATTCATGATAAAAACATTCAGCAAACCAGGAACAGAAGTGAGTTTTCTTTTTTTTCTTTTTTAAGATTTTATTTATTTATCTGAGAGAGAGGCAGTGAGAGAGCATGAGCGAGGAGAAGGTCAGAGGGAGAAGCAGACTCCCCGTGGAGCTGGGAGCCTGATGCGGGACTCGATCCCGGGTCTCCGGGATCATGACCTGAGCCGAAGGCAGTCGTCCAACCAACTGAGCCACCCAGGCGTCCCAGAAGTGAGTTTTCTTAACCTGGATATAAAGAATCTTAGAAAAATACCTACACCGTCCATTCTACTTCATGGAGAAAATCTACATACTTTCTCCCAAAGACCAGGAATGAGGCTAGGATATCCACCCTCCCCTCTGTTATTCAATATTTGCTGGAAGTCCTAGGCATTTCACAAAGGAAAGAAAAAGGAAAGATCCAGAAGGAGGAAATAAAACTATTTCAATTCACAGATGACATGTTTATGTACATAGATAATCCCATGAAATAAAACAACAACAACCTCCTAGAATAAGTGCAGTCGACGTTGCTGGAGCATACAAGCTCAACACAAAAGTCAAGCAAATTTCTACATGGTAGCAACGAACAATTACCTAACAAAACAAAAAGCAGAAATCACTCGCACGTACCATTTACGATAGCTTCCCTCCTCAAACCTAGCGAAACCTACACAGGATCCGTGTGCCCTAAACCACAAAAAGCCAAGGGAAGAAGTATAGGAAGACCTGAATAAATGGAGACACATACTGTGTTCAGGGGCTGATAAAGTCAGTATAATTTAGATGTCAATAGGTCCCAAAGGGATCTCTCATTTATTTATTTTTTTTAAGATTTTTTATTTATTTATCTGACAGAGAGAGAGAGATCACAAGTAGGCAGAGAGGCAGGCAGAGAGGGACTCCCTGCTGAGCAGAGAGCCTGATGTAGGGCTCGATCCCAGAACCCTGAGACCATGATCTGAGTTGAAGGCAGAGGCTTAATCCGCTGAGCCACCCAGATGCCCTGGGATCCCCCATTTAAAAACAATTCCAACCAAAACTCCCAGTAGGACTTTTAGGAAATATACACCGATTATGCAGTTTAGGTACAAAGGCAAAGGAGCTAGAACAGTCAAATAATTTTGAAGAAGAGAAAGAAAACTGGAGGAGTAACACCAATTTTATGATTTTCTATGCAGCAACAGCCAAGATATGGAAACAACATCTGTGTCCACGGAGGGATCCATGGATTCTGAAAATGTGCTACAGATACACGACAGAATATTATTTGGATATAGGAAAGAAGAAAATCCTACCTTTTGCAACTACATGGATGGACCCTGAAGACTTTATACTGAGGTAAGTCAGACAGAGAAAGACAAACACTGTATGTTCTCACATATGTGGACATTTAAAAAGCAAACTCGTACAAATAGAGATGAGAATGGTGTGTGCCAGAGTTTGGGGGGAAACGGTGGTTCTGGGTACCAAATTCCTGCCATAAGATGAATAAGTTATGGGGATCTAATGTAATATTGATAGCATGGTGACCATCATTCACAATACTGTATTAGATATGGCAAGTTAAGAGACTAGATCTTACATGTTACCACCACACAAAAATGGTCATTACGGGAAAGAACAAGAGTGTTAACTAACTTTACATAGTAATTATTTTACAGCATATACATGTATCACATCATCACCTTGTATACCTTCAGTTTACTTATGTTATATATCAACAGTACCTCGATAAAGCTGAAAAAAAAAAACCAAAATTACCCCCAATATGTCCCAGGGGGGCCCCTTCAAGACATTTTGTGTCCTTCTGACATCAGCCAATCCTTCCTTGACCTGGCCCTTACTACTGGTACCACAAGCTGAGCCAGGCTCATTTCTCCTTTCCCTCTGCCATCCCAACACACACGCGTATCTATCAATCACACATCTGTATTTATCAATCTATGCGTAGACGCACATGTACATACTGAAAAGCACAAGTTCACGTGCTTAAGAACTCCAATCCCAATGTACCACCTCAGAAATTGTTTTCTTCAGTGAGAGTCATGTCTCCCAATATCCTTCCTCATTTACTGAGCTGACGAATCCCACTGGATATAAGCCATACCACCTGCACAACAGAGCCCCCCACTCCCCGCCACATGCTCTGCTGAACCACTGTACACCACTCCAGTTGGAATCCTTGAGCCCGTAAGCCTTCTCCCCATCCAACTCCTAGGGGGCATCGTCCTCACCACCGTGGGCTCTGTCCCCCATACAGCCTGCTCCTATGTATGGATGCCCTTCTCCCTGTGCCTGGGCTCTGACTCCTCAAGCGTCGGATGCCCCTACACACATACACTAGCCATGGTCTGTAGCCACAAACGGCTTTAGGGCTGAACTGCTCAGGTACAGAAGAGAAGAGAAGAGAAGAGAAGAGAAGAGAAGAGAAGAGAAGAGAAGAGAAGGGAAGGGAAGGGAAGGGAAAGGAAGAGGAGGCGAAGAGGTGAATACATCTCAATACAATCAGTTAATTAAGGTGAACTGAGCCAAATCTGGGCAGTATCACGAAGCCAGTGCTTTTTGCTTCTTTTTTTCCTCACTGCTCTCCACCTTCCTCTTTCTGCCTCTCTTCTCTACCCCTGTGCTTTCTCAGTCCTGTCCTCCATCAAGTGTAGAAAGGTAATGAGGGTCGTGATTCACGTATGATCATTTTTATGAGCTGGCTGGCTGACATCCAGTGTGAATGGCGTCCACCCTGCAGCTCCGACACTTAAGCCCTCTGTCTCTCGTGACCGAGCACAAGGTTTCCCCCTCTTTAGCAATTTCAGGTGTAAGCAGGAGAGCAGATTCTGTGTACTTCTTGGAGCCTTGCGTCCTTTGTCTGTGAAAAGGGGATGAAGACCACCTCTCCCTCACAGGTTGTGGGAGAAACAGAGACAACACCAACAGACACCTTTCGATGAGCTCTGTGTGTCAAAGCCCGTGATGAAGACTTTGAGCAGCATCACAGGAATCCTTGATATCCAGGAACACACCCACTGGATGTCCCCTCAGCACTATTGCACCTGCTGTACCTTCTTCCTGTGATGTTCTAACAAGGCAGGTGGTTCCGTGGCCTGCTCCTTCATTTCCTCAGTCCTCTACTCAGTCATTACGGTGTGAGGGAGTCCTTCCCTCATCACCCTGAACAAATAACAACATGCTCCCCACAAACTCTTTCCTCTAACTGGCCTTATCTTTCTTTGAACCACTTGCCACCCTCTGATAGTCAATATACATTTACTGGCTAACTATGAAATGCGGGACTTTGTCAGTTTCGTCCTGTATTCTATGTGCTCCTAGAAAAGTACTCGGGCTCACAGCAGGTGATCAGAAAATTCTTGGGGAAGGATGGCTGGGAGTCAGGACATCTACACTTCTAAGTTGCACAGGTACCCTCCAGGGCAGGCACTGGCCCCACTGTTTTGTTTTTGTTTTTTTTTTGACTGCGGTCCATATTTAGGCTTCAGGAGACAGGTGACTTGCCCAAAGACACAAACAGGACTTGGGGCTCTGGACTTCGGAATCACATCTGCCAGGTTCCAAGACCCTCAGTTCCTGGACACAGACGTCAAAACTACAAAGATAACAGATTTCACTTCTAAGACACAGACCCCCAAACAGCTCAGATAGAAACAACAAAAACAGATCACTGAACACAACCTAAAAAGCATTCCAAAAATCGCTGCACAAAGAGCTCACAACTGGAGACACAGACTCCCCAAAGCAACAGAGATCACACACACTGAGACAACTCCCACACCTCAACAGGCCAACGTCTCCACTCTAGGACACAAGTTAAATCTGCTCAGGTATGTCACATCTTAAAGAGGCTCCCAAACCATGCAGACACCTCCCAGGCTAATACAAAGACCTCCACAAAAAGAGAAAGACAGAAGTTCAAATAACTCGGAAACATCACAGAACCTTCCGATAAAGCCCCCAGACGAATCAGAGAACCTACACCTTGGACACAGACTCCCAAACAGCTCAGATCCTTAAGTCAGTGCCC
Source organism: Mellivora capensis (assembly GCA_004024625.1). Lineage (NCBI taxonomy): Eukaryota > Metazoa > Chordata > Mammalia > Carnivora > Mustelidae > Mellivora > Mellivora capensis. Next base: position 130,392 of record PISX010003548.1, read on the forward strand.
CTCCCCCACCCCAGGTAGCTCATGGACGTCACAACTTAAAACCCAGAATCACAAACAGCTTAGAGACCTCACACCCTAGGGTGCAGATGCCAACACAGAGATCTCAAACCCAAGGACACCAATGCACAAAGCGCTCAGAAAGCGCACTCCCCGATATACAGGCACACACAGCCTACGACACTTTATCCCATGACGTACACAATCCACTCCGATATCCAAAAGGCTCAGAAAGATCAAATGCGCCCAAACTGCATCTGTACTGACCTACCTAGAGCGGTGCACATCCCCAAACTGCCTGACACACTTCACTTCCTAGGTAGGGACGCCAACCAAGCGCACAGACCTCGCCCGGACCATTAATTGATTGCATCTGTACGACTGAGGCGCCGTGCCAGACCGGCCCGATTAGGCTGGTGACCGAGTTAGGTCTGAACAAGACTGAAAGAGCTCACGTGAAGACGGTACAGTCACCGCGCGCGTCCAGCGCCAGACACTGGCAGCCAGCTGTTGCGCCGATCTTCGCCACCGACTAAGGCAGCATCTTCATTCCCTCGCAGCAGCCGGTCCCCGAAGAGTTCAACTCACACTCCGAAAGGCACGCGCACGCACGCACGCACGCACGCACACCCAAACACCACACACACCCCTCCCGCTGTGCTCCAGCTCAGCCGCCGTACTGCCTGTCCCAGCCCGATGACCAATGGGAACTGGGTACTCGAAGACAGAGGCGGGGACTAGGGGGTTCATCCGGAGGCACTGTGCGCCCGGGAAGGGGAACTCTCCGGAACCAATCACCACCTAGAAAGTCGCTGTCCCCGCCCCCTACAATGGAGAGCCAATCTCTCGCCCTGTTGTTGCCCAGCTGGACGTGACCATGTAGAGACGGCGAAGTGAAATGACGGCTGCGGGCTCAGACCGGCTGTCCGCTCTGGCTCAAATGCGCTGGGAGAATGGAGTGGAGCGGGTGGGGAAGGGCTCGGAGGCGTATTAGCGCTTCCGCTGGGGACCGTGGCTGATGCAGACCTTCGGTGTAGTCTCCTACACAGTGGGTTATTGCAAAATCGGACCCCGCGTCTCTATAGTGGTACCTTCCTGCTCGGATGGTCCTACCTCTGTGCCCCTGGGAGGTACGTCCGGAGAGTCTTCCTGTTCCACCTGGAGCGCCCCTTAGTGGTGCGAACCTGGAATGGCTGGTCGATGCGGAGGCCCATGGGCTCTTCCAGGCTGGCCCCAAAGGGAGGGAGGGCAAAGCCAGGATGCAAACCCCACAGCTCACTGCAGTCTTGGACTCGGGGAAAAGTCTTGCTAAGCTGAAGTTTACGTCCCCGCAGTGGCCACCATTGTACCAGGGAGCGTTACAAGCGTTTTTAATGTGCTGGGCGTTACGCTGGCTTGTGTCTCCCTGGGCAATGCAGAATGGGTCTAGTGGGGGTGTTAGAGGCCTGGTGTGGGGCAGGCCTCTGTGGTTGACTATCAGGAATAGATCAGAGAGATAGCAGGATCTTTGGTTTTGTTAGGGAAGGAGCCATCTCCCAGGAGCCCCGAGGACACCGAGAAGGTGATCTAAAGACCGCAGACCGCCGACTCCGTCACCATCCTGTCACCCTTGAACATGTTCCCTAGGAGAATCCTTTACCCTGTGTGGCTTTGGGTCTCATCGCCCGCCGTGCATTTATTTATTCATTCTCTCATTCATTCATTCATTCATTCCCTCCAAATTAGGTGTCAGACCATATAATGGATGTTAGGAATACAATTGTATGGATATAGGGGGGAAAAAAAAGAAAACCTTGCTTTCATGGAGCTTACATTCTGTTGGGATCATACAGCACAAAAATGTTAGGAAGTTTCAGGTTTTGGCAATTGCGATGAAAAGTAAATCAGCAAAATGAAATAGAGGGGTGAATTTCTAGAAACACGTCAAGGAAATTCTTTCAAAGCATGTGATCCTTGAGCAGACCCCTAAAGGAGACGAATATCTGCAAGAAAAGTATCCCAGACAGAGGTAGGAGCCAGTGGAAAAGGGCAGGAGTGGAAATTGGCCCAGGGTGTATCAGGCACTGTGAGGTCTGTGGCTGCCTCAGCTTGGCTGAAGGAGAGAGGTAGGAGATGAGGTGGGAGGGGCCAGATCTTGTAGTGCCTTCAGGGCCAAGGTGAGGACTTTGATTTACTCTGTGAGCCCTGGAGGTTTAGTTTTGGGGGTTTTTTGTTGCTTGGTTTGGGTTGGGTTGGGTTTGTTGTTGTTGTTGTGTTTTGTTTGTAGTAAAAAAGCCCCTAGGTTTCTTTCAGAGGCCAGAAGCCCAGGGCACCCAGTTCATGGGAAACAGCTCCTTACTTGCCCCAAAGGAGAACCTTCCCTCTACCCTCCCTCAACCACCACCCCCAGGGTTCCCCATGAACAGGCATGTGAAAGGAAGATAGCCTCAGGAGAGGCCAAGCAAGGGCCTCTGGCATGACTGAGGTGGGTGGGCAACAGAGACAAAGTTACAGGCACAGAGAAGCCAGAGAAGAGCATTAGAGAGACCAGGACAGAGACTCTGGCCGCACACTCTCCCCACTGAATTAGTACCCACCTAGGGGCCCCCAGCTCTGCTACTGGAGGATGTGCCTGTCTCTCCAGAGCAAAAGATGCCCCTGACGTAATAATTCAGCTGTCTGTGATCTGGGCCTCAGTCACACTGCCTTGACCCACATTGGGACGCTCTGCTCCTCAGGACAAGGACGCACTTCAGTTACGGGGAGGCTTATGCTGTACACATGGTTCCTCATACTCCCTCATGCCCTTGATGACCCTCCTGCTGATCTCAGTGCCCAAAAATGCTGCAAGGAGGGAAGCGAAGGCAGGAATCTCTAGGTTTGCTTGAGGCTTTGTGCAACGTGATGCACCGAGGTACTTCCCTCACCTCTGTCGCTTCCACCCCCACCTCCACATTTCACACATTAAGCACTGAGCCGGGGAACAGGGTGTGTGCGTGAGAGATGGAGAGACAGACATCCTGAAAGTGAGTCGGTTACATGGTCCTTGTGGCCTTGGGCAACCCTCGCCCTTCCCCCTTTCTGGTCACCCCCTACCAGGCATTGCTGGCAGAGCTGTGCCTGCCTCCTTCAAAGAGCTTAAGTCACATCCAGTTTCTCCCTCCTCAGGAGCTGAGATTGCTCTTCCTCCCTCGTCTTCAGCCCCCTCATGTGCAAATGATGACCTTCTCCTTAGGTGTTGGGCAAATTAACTGAGTTGGTACGTGTACATCGGTTTGTGACAGGAGTTGGCCCCTGGCAGGGACAGGGATAATGTTAGATGATATGCGTCTTATCTGTATTGTTACCATGGGTTCCTAGGAGCTGCATGTGACTGAGGAAAGGCCCTCCTGGAGGATGGGGAGCCGAAGTTTTCATCCCTGTGGTAGCAGGCCAGGCATGGGGGACAGCACAGCAAATGTGAAGTCCCAGGCCTAGCGCTAAGCCCTGTGTGGCTGAGGTCCATCCTGCCTTCCTCTCAGCCACATTCTCAGATGCAGATACATGAACAGCTCAGAGACCCAACACTCTGGACAAAGACCATCCCCCACCCCAAAGAGTTAGGAGACCTCGTACCCTGGGATAGAGACTCACAAATCGGTTGGAGATCTCTCATCCTAGACACCAACCAAGGAACAGCTTGAAGCTTGTCACACCTGACAACATAGTGCCAACTCGCTGAGAGGTTTCCTAGTCCTTGGAACAGCTGCCCTTCTGCTCAGAGGCCTCCCGCACCCAATCCCAGAGCCTACAGGCTGCACCCGGTGACACAGAGCCACCAATCTGCAGCTCAGCGCTGCTGTATGGGCAGTGACAGTGACTCTCTGTTCCGTCCACCCTGTGGTGGACAGGCCTGGTGTCTTGCCGTGCTCGCTGTCTGCAGTCACCACGGTGTCACCCAGAAGTCGGGCTCACCCCAGGGCTGGGGAGTTCTCTGGGACTGAAGGGTTCTGAGAGTGACCTCTCAGGTCTGGATCCTGGGGATGACCGTGATCTGACCCACTCTGGTCACCTCTGGTCACAGTGACTTCTGCGTCCTGTCCCTCGGGGTGTTAGGGTGAGTCCTGGGTGCAAAAGGAGACCCATGGATCCTGTCATCTCTGCCATCTCTCAGCACCCACTGTAGGATACCGTATCGTGGAGAGTGGAGAGGCCTTTCCTTCTCACTGCCTCTGCCCTCTCCCCTTAAATCCCTCTGAACAGTCCCTTCCTTTCCCCAAACCTCCTCTTCTGGTGGCAGCTGCTACACCCCTTCTCTCTGCAGACAGCTCTCTTTTCCCCTTGCCAGCCACCAGGCATCCCCTTCCACCCCGGGAGCCTCGTTAATCCATTCCTGAGCCCTAGTCATGGGGCCTCAGGTACACCCCACGTCTGCCATTTTCATCCAGTCAGCCAGCACCCCAGCTCTGCCTCAGAGCACCCACTCAGGACCTCTCCTGCTCCCTGCAGGTGCACAGCATTGACCAGGACAGAGCTCTTTTCTCCGTCACACAGGGCTCTGTCATAACGTCCCTGTTCAGGAGGAACTGAAATTCTCCAGGATTCAGGTGAAATTCCAGCCCTAGACTGGGAGTCCCGGGCAATGAATTCCCCAGGGCTCAGGGTAAATGGAAGGTTTTCTGAGAGGAGGAGCTGCAGTGAGTGCCCCATCAGGAGGCAGGATGACACTGTGCAGGGCTGGGGCTGTGAGCCCAGAGAAGGGTCCCTGGGAGGGACTGGGGCCTCGTGATCACATTAGTGTTCCTGTGGCTGTCCTTATGGGCTTTTTAGCCTCTGGCCAGCTGTGCCCCAGGGCAGCTGGACAACCCAAGTCTGTTACCTGCTTTGTCTGGGCCCGAGTGGCCTCATCAGTGACTGGGTTTTCTTGTAAGGGGGCCTAATGAGGATTAAGTGAGCTGGGAGCTAGGACGTTCTTAGGACTCTGCAAAACAGATCGGTGATCACCTAACACTCAGCGCCAGGTGCACAGGGTGCTATCTGACTCCTAGAGTGATCTCACTTAACCCTGCCCTGATGGGCAAGTGTCTTCAGCCCTATTGACTGGACAGAGGACCACTCCTGGAGTTGGGCTTAGATGGGTCCTTCAGAGCTGCACTTCGAATGCCCACCCATGGACCACAACACCTGAGCACGTGAGCAC
>PISX010003549.1:0-135589 GCA_004024625.1 Mellivora capensis
TTTTTCAGAGTCCATAGTCTCTCATGGTTCATCTCCCCCCCAATTTCCCTCAACTCCCTTCTCCTCTCCATCTCCCCATGTCCTCCGTGTTATTTGTTATGCTCCGCAAATAAGTGAAACCATATGATAATTGACTCTCTCTGCTTGACTTATTTCACTCAGCATAATCTCTTCCAGTCCCGTACATGTTGCTACAAAAGTTGGGTATTCATCCTTTCTGATGGAGGCATAATACTCCATAGTGTATATGGACCACATCTTCCTTATCCATTCGTCCGTTGAAGGGCATATTTTATAATAGTGAGACAGCTTTCATTCATAATAAACTAAAAATAAAATGAAAATAAACTAATTACAAAATAATTATGGTTTTAAAAGTCTTTGGAACAAAATTACTTCAGCATTTATGGCTTGATTTTATTTAAAGTATCTTCTCTAGAATATATTTGTAATATAGAGATTTTAAGCATTTAGAATTTCCAAAACTAAAATGATATATCAAGATTTATAGCTACCACCTAATGTTTTCATCCCATCTGTTTGAACCTGGACTGAATTCAATAGTGTCTTTTCATATAAAACAAAATCAGATTACATGATCCCTGACCTAATTTGGCAAAAATACCATAAAAAAATTACAACTCAAATAAAAGCAATAAGGAGCAATAAAATAATAAATATTGGTTAAGTTTGTTGAATAAATTATACCAAGATAGCTTTTTGCTCAGCAAAAAAATAAATAAAATCCATATTTAAGGAAAACAAACTCCTTTATAAAGTTGTCAGATTGAATAAAATAATACACTTCCTTGATCATTTAGACTGCTCAAGTAAATCACAGAAGTAGAGAGTAGTGTCTATAGTATGTACACATTACTGAGTTACAAGAGAGCAAAATAAACCCTAAGGTGTACACATGCTTCTCAGACTACAAAGATTCTTGTTAATATTCCTGAATCTTAAAACTGAGTTCTAACTATTTATGTCTGTTTCATTCATAGCTGGTTTCCAGGTGCTTCTTAACTGTTGAGGCTTCTGGGAGCCTGTCTTACTTGCTGGAATGGCCTGGTGATTCTGAGACCCCATCTGTTCCTGAATCACTCTTAATTTGTATAGCAATAATTTATGAGCATCTCATAAACCATTCTAATAATTAATATTCTTGATTGAGTTTCATAGGGTGTAAAGTATTAAATGGGTTGATTTCATTTATATGATATGGCTGGGCCCTATAATCACAGTAGCAGATGTTATATCTTAAAAAAAAAAAAAACACAGATCAATTTCTTTTCATAATTTAGAGAAGTTTTAGAGGACTCCAGAAACACCCTTTCCTTGCCACAATTCAATAATAGGATGTTTCACAACAATTATTTAGGGCTTTGCCTAGTCTAGTAACTGTTTTTGCCTCAATTCTCTGCCAGTATAATAAAAAGAAATAATACAAAGAAAAAATTGTTTACCAAATCCTTAAGCTTTACCTAAAAAGGAATTTGCCATGTAGGGCTAGTATGTCAGTATATGTATTTATGGTTTTGAAAATAAGGAGACATATATGGAAACAACGGGAACATGGTCTGAGATTTTTGGCTTGGTTGGAAATTTGGTTGGAAATCCATAGATTTTAGGACAGATTATCCAGAATAATTAACCTATATCATAACTACTACTTGTAGGCCAATAGCATAGTCAATTGCTGTTCAGTTCATAGAAATTTTGATGCCATTTTTTAATGTACATGTCTGTCCTTTTTCAGGTATCCTGGTTTTGCTACAGATTCAACTGTTGCCTTACTTATAGGAATCCTATTCTTTCTTATCCCAGCTAAGAGATTGACTAAAACTACACCTACAGGAGAAATTGGTTGAGTATTATTTATGATTCTGAATCAATTTGACAGAAGAGCAAAGATTACAAAATTCAATTGGTTTCAGTTAGCACTTAGAACAGAAGGAATGGACATGCTCACACAGCCCCTGGCTTAGGATGCCCTGTGTGCACACTGCAACCCTTATTCAACCAGCACATGTCCTCCCCCTACAAGAAGGATCATCTTACTTGGCAGAAGTGAGAAGTAGATTTCTTTATGCACCATGGTTAGAATTCCACTTCAAGTGACACTATGTGGTCCACAATAAGCCCACTTTCCCTTCCATAATCAGAATTAATCTTACTATTGGCAAACATAGGAACAAGAACTTGGAAGTCATACTTCATGATGAGCCCTTGGTAATAAATGCTGAGGATCTAAAAAGGTGAGGAGTTTCAAGGGAAAGAGGATTTACAGCCTCATAGTAATCCTGGAGAGAATGCAAATCAAGCTCACACTTAGCCAGAACCTAGTGTCACAAATGAAAGACAAGTTATTCAGGGGGAGCATTCCTTGTCTTTGTAATACATAGACAAAAAAGTATGTTTATGTGAACATACCCTCCTTCTCCTAACACACACAAACTTTTAAAACATAGGATTCATTCATATCTGTGCTTTATACTAATACAGCTTGTTTTGGGTAGTCAGATTCCTATGCTGTTATTGTGGGACAAATAGTTTAAAATCACTTAGAAATTGTTTAGAGTTGTGGGTTCTTTTTATTGTTGGGTTTTCTTTTATTTCTCTGTTTTCCTCCTTTTTTCACTTGGATGGAACTGGGATTCATGCAGTTGGGTTGGCACAACTGACTTCCTGAGTCCAAATTAATAAATGACTAATGAGTCAGATATCTAGGACATGACATATGTAAATAACATAACATTAATATAGATGCCTTTTGTTCATTACTTGAAATTAGGATATCTCAAAGTATGTTATAAGGAGATATAAAAATAGAGGGAAATAATTTCTATGAGACTCTGAGGACACTGACCATTGCAGCCAATGCAGTGTCGAAGAACCAATGCTTGGCTTAAATTTCCTGGCTCCCACATCTGAATCCCCCTCTCAGAAAGAACTTTGCTTTTGTTGGGGAGAAAGAATTTTCTTTGCCCTTCAAGACCCTTCTTGCTGGACTAAGAATCAAGTTGACATAAGACAGATTAATGGTAGAAAGTCAAATATAGTAGTGTACATACAGGGAATCCACACAGACATGGAAGTTCCAAAGACAATGAAGCAATGTCACTCTTATATGAGCTAAGAAGAGGGATAAGGGTCTGAGAATACAAAGAGAAGAAAGACCATTAGTGGGAAGGCAAAAGGAGACATTTGGAAAACAAAGGGTACCTAATTATGCAGTTAAGTTTCTTAGGTAAAGAGGAATCTTTATTAATCCCTCTCTCTTCCTGGTACAAGCAGATAGTTGAGGGGTAGGCCAAGAGCTTTTTCTGAATCTTCTGGGTTTTGATTGCTTTTAATTCACAGTAATGTTCATGCCAAAGTGGCCCATCTCGGGGCAGCCTGAACTTGGACCCCATACCCCCATCCACCATTCTCTCTCTTCTCATTCTTCAACTCCTATTCTCTCTGATAAACTCATCCACATTAGGTTTAAAAATGACAAATAAGTCATTATATGTTAAATTTTACATGAGAGGTAGATTTCAGAGATGTTTGCATTTTAACAGGATATATGCCTTAATTCAAGTAAGAAATAGCAAAATTTCCAACAATGGTGATTGTAGGTTTGGTTTAGGTTTGGGGGAAGGAAATAGGAAAAAATCTTATTAGTAACCCTAAAATCATACCATGTAGAAGGCTGCTTGTTACACACAAATGTTAAGTGGAAATAATATATTCATGGATGGCCTTTTTTCTCAATAAATCAAATGAGCCATTATGACCCAACTCTCAAGAGAAATCTTTATGATAATTGCTTTATAAGAATTTTAAGAGTTTTATGAATGATACTTAAATTATTTAATCTGAACTTTGATTTTAAACTGAAATCCTGATGAATCTATTATGACCCTCCTCATGATTTGGGGAAAAAAGCAATATTCAAGTAAATATTAGTGAATAAAATTATAATATTATACTGATATTAAAACCAATGGCACACTACATTATGCATAGCAAAAAATAGTACAGTCCAACGCACTGGGTTGCCCGTTGGAGGCAAAGATGTTAGTGGAATGAATGAATGAGTGAATGAGTGCTTGAATGAATAAATGAGTGGCATTATAAATGACAATGTTATAATCTATCTAAGTTTACTCTATTTTATGATCCAATGAATTTTTCCAAGTTATGACATTTTTAAAAACATTTTTGTAATACAGTGTTCCACCTCAGCCCGGTAGAAATTACTCAAATTCTAAATCAAGTTCCCTATCTATAAATCATATAGGAATATTAAAAAATTCTTGTGAGATGGTGATTCAGAATAATAGAGGAAAATGTCATATTGTCATATTTTAAGCAATGTATAACTATAGGACTTGTGTTTTTGCAGTTGCTTTTGATTATTCACCACTGATTACTTGGAAAGAATTCCAGTCATTCATGCCCTGGGATATAGCCATTCTTGTTGGTGGAGGGTTTGCCTTGGCAGATGGCTGTGAGGTAATACTCTGTGCCCAAGACATTTAACAATTAACTAGACTTTTCAAAAGAACAGGAGATATTCAAGCTCTGGCATATTCAACTTTATCCTATCATTTTAATGATGCAGATTTCAATAGCCATGCATTAATTATACTACACAGATGAAGTGAGTTTAATAATTTTTACAGGCTGTAGGCATAAAACATCATTTTTTTAACGCTGTCCCAATATGGCAAAAGGAATAAAGCAAAGAAGATTAGAATTCTCTCACACTGTTTTTTGAGACAGAGAGCAAGTAAGTGTGGGGTAGGCCAGGAGGAGCAGAGAGGGAGAGAGAGAGATTCTCAAGCAGCAATATGCTGAGTACAGAGCCCGACTCTAAGATCATGACCTGAGCCAAAATCAAGAGTCAGACTGTTAACTGACTGAGACATCCAGACACCCCAAAGATTAGAATCCTTATTCCATAAAATAGTATTAGAAAATTAGCTAAGTAAGAAAAAAGATATAAAAATCATATGTTCAATGATTCCTAGCAAAACATTTTGTTCATAACTTTATCCTTATTTCATGATGAATTTGAGTAGGTCACAGACCTACTCAATAGGTCTGCTTCAATATAGCATAGCCCTAAGGCTGTCAAAGAAAGAGAGTAAGAAAAAACGGTACTTTATTACTCACTTATTTATTACATATTAAGGGGAAGCCTGGGTGGCTCGGTCGTTAAGTGTCTGCCTTCGGCTCAGGTCATGATCCTGGGGTCTTGGGTTCAAGCTCTGCTTCAGGCTCCCTGCCCAGCAGGAAGCCTGCTTCTCCCTCTCCCACTCCCCGTGCTTGTTTCCCTTCTTGCTGTCTCTCTCTCTCTGTCAAATACCAAGGAAAAAAAACAAAAACAAAAACAAAAAAAACCTCTGTTGCATATTAAGTATATTAAAGGTACTTTGTACATGTTTATTGAATGAAGTCCAGAGAGAATTTTACATGACTATGGCTAATATTATATTGTGTCCAATTTTAGGGAGAAATAAAACCACCGTGAGGAATAAAGTTGCTATTTCTTTGGCCTATCCTCTATCCAGTTTATAAAGAGGTCAAGTCTAAGGGGGGCCTTTGTTACTTGAAAGTCATTGTAGGACTCTTTAGAAGAAAAGTATCTTCTCAAAAAGTCCATGAAAATTTTTTACTCTTTGACCCATTAAAAAACTCTCATTTCTGTATTTCATAGCCTTCTGTGAAACACTTAAAGCTCATAGCTGTTCCATTTCCTTATTCAGTCATCAAAGTAAAAAGGATAGTGACAGAGAGGTGTTGTGGTCCAGGCTTTTAGTTTCTGGAAAGTTAATTTTTTAGTTTTTCTCAATACAAATAACTATCCACTATCTTCTTAATAGCCTATAGGGAGACTTTTTTGCTTCTGGCTTCATTGTCATTTTTTCTGTATGGTATTGGACACTGAGCTCTCAGCTATACGATTTAGTAAGGGGTGAAAATCTTTGAAATTGTCTCCATTCTGAGTGCCACTTACAATGTTGTTTTACATCAGATTCGGCTTGCCTCATAGACCACTCAAATGTAAATGATAGAAATATAAGGCAAATATACTCTTCTACTATTTCAGCAAGAATGATTCTGGTTTCTGAGAATCAATAACTTCCATTCTTTTGACTGATAATTTGAATTGTGAGGGAGTAAGAATCAGCAATTCTGACATTGATGTGAAATTTGTCCATCTCTGCTTCCCAGAATTTCTGTCTGAATTGGACTCTAGATACTCAAAGGGATTTTAAAAGCATTGGCCAGACCCTAGAATTGCAAAAATCTAAGAAAATGAGAAGTCACAGACTTCTTCTGATACACTAGGCTCTCTCACTGGCAGAACTAGGGAGACCCTGGAGGGGAGTCTTGAAGTTCCTAATACATAGAATTGAATTTCTATGGGATATCTAGAATAACCCTACCCTTGAAGCCATGAGCTTCAAAAATATGTTACAAAGATTTGAAGACATTTACTCTTCTAAAATTTTGTTTCAAACTGTAATTAGTTTGGCAAATGGCCAGAACTAGGTAACTCTTCTGTTTGGGAGAAGATAGCCGCTAGCTACTAAAGCATTCACCTATTTGTAATTCCCTGTCTCGTAAATGCCCTTTAACAAAGTTTTAGCATAATCACAGTACACTAAGTGACTCAGGTATGAGTAATATTCATATACTCCTAATGGCAAACTTTAAACATTGATTTAATTAAAAATGTTGATATATAAGTAAAAGAAATAAAGGGACAGGAAATATATGTATGGTAGATGGCGTAAGAAAGCTAAATCCTTATGTAACATGTTAGTCAGTAAATAATGTCTAAATTTGAAAATGAGGAAAAAGCATAATTTAAAAAGTAGCCATAAATAGCTAATAGGGGTTGAAAGTTGTCTCTGGGGAACACAACTTAGGAGATGTGAGAGGTAGACCAGAGGACTGCCATTTTCCTAAAGTCCTATAGTACCAAATGACTTGCCAAAATATCCACATATATTAATTAGATAAAATTTAATTGAAATAATGTGGGAAGACAATTCAGATTTCCTAAAGCATGTCAGTAATGTTAGAATAAGAATAATTGGGAGCTCCTCCATGTCAAAGCTACCTAAATCTTCCAAACCATGAAAAAATATTGAAGATTAAACTTCAATTTTAGAAACTGAGTTCTTAGAGCAAGTGATACAATTTATACATTTAAATTGTATCTGCTTAAAATGAGTTGTTAATGAATAATATTGCTTTTTTTTTTTTAGGAGTCAGGACTATCTAAGTGGATAGGAAATAAATTATCTCCTCTAGGCTCCTTACCAGTATGGCTAATCATTCTGATATCTTCTTTGCTCGTCACATCTTTAACAGAGGTAGCCAGCAATCCAGCTACTATTACCCTTCTTCTCCCTATATTATCTCCATTGGTGAGTATTTCACTCATCCGCTTTTATACTCATCCAAAGAGTAGTGTTCTACTTTGGTGGTTTTCATATTGTGGTATAGAATCAATTTTTGGCATGTATGATCTTCCTCTAAGTAACTTAGAGAGTGGTCTTTATTTACATTAATACGTTTTTAGGAGACCTAACTCAGGAGAACTCTTTTCTTCCACATTCAAGCAGCAGGATCTTAAGAGAACCACTTACACTTTCTCTCTGCCCAGATTTTTCATTCGCACACAGTGGGAGGGTCAGCCTAGATCCTTTCCAACTGTAAGACTTTGGGAGTCCATGTTTCCTGGCAACTTCAGTATTAGGATCTCAAACACTGACACTTCCCCCTCCAGATTATTTCTCAATTTCTGAGAAGTGGTTCATATAAATGATTTGCAAGTGAATGAAGAGCTAGGCTTAATTTCAGGCTTTAAGCTTAAATATCTTAGACACAGTTTTCTATAGCCCGGGAATAATTTTAAAAGATAAGTTAAAAGCGGATTTGCAAGGAGAGAGAGGAAAAGACAATCTTCCTTTTTTCTCCCCACCTAGCTAGCAATTACAAGAAATACTCGAGGTAAAATGTTTTTCTTTTTTTTTTTTTAAGATTTTATTTATTTATTTGACACAGAGAGAGAGATCACAAGTAGGCAGAGAGGCAGGCAGAGAGAGGGGGGAAGCAGGCTCCCTGCTGAGCAGAGAGCCCCACGTGGGGCTCAATCCCAGGACCCTGAGATCATGACCTGAGCCGAAGGCAGAGGCTTAACCCACTGAGCCACCCAGGTGCCCCATAAAATGTTTTTCTTATTGGGACACTTGAGTGTGGTGAGAGGATAGCACTTTAAATTAAGAAGGATTGCCTTTCTAGAATTGTTCCTCTACAGCTCAAGGGGCATATGTTGGCATTCTTGAGCTGCTGCTTCATGTTAGAGAAGAAATGTAGACAGTTTATATGGGTAAAATATCATTTTGGTCTTTCTCACTTCTCAACATGGCACAGTTAGAAAATAATGTGATAAATTAAAAATAGTAGTAATTCTTCTTCTGTGATGATCCCTAAGCCAATTTTAAATTATATATGGCACAGAGGCAGAAAAGTTAATGGAATAATGAGAAGCTTTGGAGCCAGAAGGATCCATGACCCTTCATAAGTTCTGCTTGCCAGCTTTGTGTTTGGACAAGTTACTTTAGCTTTTCTGGGCTTTAGTTTCTTCGTCTGTTATTTGGGACTATAGTAGCCATCTTATGGGTCATTGGGAAGATTCAGTTATTTTACATAAATGCACACACACACAGTGCACCTAGCACTAGCTACATTATAAATTGTTTCTGTTTTTATTTAGTTCCTATAATAAATTATACTTTATTTTCTAAATGAACTGAGCTGTACTACTTAAATGGGCACCAATAACCATATAAAAAAATAAGAGGAAGAGACATTTCTGAAAAATACTCTTCAAGTCATAACTGCATGTGTGTGTATAATATTATGTTTAGATTTTCACCTGCTTCTGGGAAAGCTTATCATAATGATTTTGTTTATTTTGATACTTGGTGCCTACCTCAAAATTTTACTTAGACTCCTTTTTATCTTTTCCAACAGGCTGAAGCCATCCAAGTGAACCCTCTTTATATTTTGTTACCTTCTACTCTGTGTACTTCATTTGCATTCCTCCTTCCAGTAGCAAATCCACCCAATGCTATTGTTTTTTCCTATGGCCACCTAAAAGTTATTGATATGGTGAGTGAGCTGAAAGATAGCAATCAGGTCCAATAGACATTTTTATGTGTGATGTCTTGGGTTATCAATCCTTTTACACACTAATCAGCTGCCAGGAAAAGCCTGGCTTGAGATCTGCTTCTAAAGGTGAGTACATGATTGGTCACAGAATTGTTCTTAAGAATGATAGCCAGAAGCAAACTTGCCATTTGAATTTGCAGTCACAAATATAGCAATACTGAATGCATCAGTAATATCCTAAAAAAAATGAAAAAAGCATAGAATATGCTTAGCACAATGGCTTGAAACTTACATGTCAAGATCAGGATCCAGCTTGACATAGGCAAAAGGAAAAAATAGGGTTAATGAAATTTGGCAATCATGCACTTTGGTTTTCTGTCACAAATATTTTGCAACCAATACTTGCTTCAAACAATACACTGGACTCAGTACCTGCCAATGAAAGGTCATCTTTCTTGTTTTGATTCTAATAGTGGCACCTGACATAAAAGAACAAGCAAGTAATAATGGGACATTTAAGTGATAAAACAGGCATTTTTGCCAATACAAAAGTAGTGGTAGTCAAGGACTAGCTTGAGAATATTCTAGTCTACCACCAATCTTGATTACCAACTTCCAAACCAAATAAGAATATAACGAAGTTCAGTGAGCTTACATGCAAATGCAGTTCCAAGTAAGTCCCAGTTCTCTCCTTCCACACACAGTACTGTCCCTACCCCCCTGCAATGTAAAAACTCTGGAAAGGTCTCTATGCAGAAGTCACATAATATCCTTTTGAAAAAGAAATTGTGCATAAGATAATATAACCAGTTTCCAGTATATGGAATTTAAAAAAATAGAGCCAGGATTCTGGAATAAATGAGTGGCTTACATGGATAGTAAAGGGGGCCTCTGTAATAATCATTGGTAGGTATCTCCTTTTGCTTTGGGGCTCCATGTTTTAATACAGAGAATGCAGAGATAAGCAAGCTTTCTCTGTAAAGAGATAATAAATATTTGACACTCTGGGCCATAGGCTCTCTGTCACAACGACTCAGTTCTGCCATTGTATCATGAATACAGCCAACAACAATATGGAATCACCATGGGTGTGGTGGCATAAAACTTAACAAAACAGGTCATGAGCAGTAGTTTGCCGACCTCTGTTTTAATGGATAGAAAGCAAATTTGAAATTTTTAGTGGATGCCAGGATGATGATATAAGAACCAGAAAAATGAGAACTCTAAGGAAGATGAATAGAAGTGGCATTTTATTAAATCTCAGTAAGAGAATTCTGAAGGCCAAACTAATAATAGTATTGTGTGAATATGAAGGATCCAGTTATCATACAGTGACCTGAACCTTATCCACTGAAATACAAGACCTCAAAACTCATATTCTGATTTAACATGAAATGACAAATTTTTAAAGGGATTTTTTTTTTTTTGGTATCATAATGACTCCATTATATTCCTAAGAGGAACCTCCTAGAATCTCCAACTAAATGTCATTTAGTTGGGGACAGAGTCTCTTTTGACATGAATGAAAGAACTCATTGTTTCATGAAATGACAATTTATACTAATCATTTATGATGCATATAAATCTGATATATACTTTCTTCTATAGTATTCCAATTCTCCTATAGGTTTTCTATTCAGAAAACTGACACTTATGCTCTTTCCTGTTCAAGGTTAAAGCTGGACTTGGCGTTAATATTGTGGGTGTTGCTGTGGTGATGCTGGGCATGTCCACCTGGATTGGGGCTATGTTTGACCTCTCTACTTACCCTTCTTGGGCTCCTCCAATCAGTAATGAGACTATGCCATGACAAGCATGAATCCTATGACTGACTGTCCTATGGTGAGTTTTGAGAACCATTGAGAATTCACTGCAGACTTGGCATTGGAAAATTGATGACACATATAAATTAGTCCTTATACTGCTGTGGTTCCCGGAAACACCCAAAACCTGATGTCATAACCCAGAGTTCACAGTCCCTTTGAGATGCAACCAAAGAGCATCTACATGCCTTTACCAAGAAGCCCACAGCTGAGATTTTGCTCATGGACCATATGCATCCTGCTTCAACATAAGAGTAATCTATTACATGACCTTCAAAGAGATTAGGTGATTTCCTTCATTTTACAGCTTGGGTTTGGTGTAGCATTTCAAACATCAATTTATTATTTTAGAAACTTCCCATAGAAATAGGAAATAAAATATACCGATTAACTAGGTACTTGGATAAATCATTTCTGTAGTGTTGTTGAAGGGAATTTGTTGAAAAACCAAAAACTGTGGCCAGCTGGTGGTGCAGAAAAAAGGTTTAATCTGATTGAAGTACGCATTCTCTCATTTTAAAAAGTACCAGATTATTCTTGATGTATGCATATAGTATGAGAATTGAAATTGAATTAGTAGTTTCAAAATTATAGTTGAACCCACTAAACAACAGAAAACTCATGGATAAGGATTAATTTGGCCCTATGTTAGATTAATATAATTCACATATTTGGCCCTATGTTAGATTAATATAATTCACATATTTAATATCTCAATGCACTAAGAAATGCATTTTGTAAAGCTGTGAATAATGCTTGCTATGATTTGCACTGTTAACACAGTATAATTATAAAAGAAAGCTAAACACTATAAAACTATTAACACGTTTATGTATATGTATAACAGTTTTGCTTAAGTATTTATCTTACTTCAGAAATATATAAAGTCAGGGGCATCCGAGCGACTCATTCAGTTAAGCATCTGACTCAATTTCAACTCACGTCATGGTCTCAGAGACGTGAGATCGAGCCCCATAGCAGGCTCCACGCTGGGCCTGATGCTTCCTTAAGATTCTCTCTCTCCCTCTCCCTTTACTGCTGTCCCCCTTCCCCCTCTCAAAAAGTAAAAAATAAATAAATTTTTAAAAATTTAAAAATAGAAATACATAGTGTCATATGTAAAAAGAGGAGATTCAGAAATTTAAATGAATTATCACTATGTATAGAGACAAGAAAAGCCACATAACTCCATTATTACCAACATTGAGGTGAAATAGCAGATAGAAAATAAGAATAAAAATTTACAAAAGAAAAAATAAATTGTTCATGGGCAAACAAAAAGGAAAAGAAAAGAGATCTGAACATTCAAACAAAAGTGGGAAGAGAATAGTCTCCTGATACTCAGGATGTGAAGAGGAATGAGGTCTATTGACATTCCAAAATCAGAATTACAGGGAGAAAAATGATAATCAAAAACAAAATATTGCATGCACAGTCAGGAAAAGAGGGAGAAGTTAAAACATAACAATTCTCACACTAAAAATAAAAGGGAGCAAGAACAAGAAAATACCTTTGGTATTTTTAAACCTTGCAGAAATAATCAGGCCTGGTTTGGGTTTTTTTTGCAAAGGATAGTATTTATAAAGTTGTTCTTAAAAATAAAATATAGCAAAAAGTCTCTTAAAAAGGAAGACATTTCTTTAAAAAACTATATGATAGATTGCCCATTATTTGTTTATTAATTAGTGCAAAATTTATCATTTTTTAGAAAGTTGTCCATTAAACCTTAAAATATAGTGCTTCTTTATGTATATCTTCTAAGTTCCCTCTGTTCACTTGTTTCTTTCCTTATCATATGTTGCACATTTACTTATGATCAATAGTATTTCTTTTTGGCTTTTTTCCATCATTCAATTTATCACTGCTGAATTATATTATGTGATGAATACATTTTAATTATGAAAAATGAAATGACTTTTCAAATTAGAATGAGTACGTTTTGCTCTCAAGAAAATAACATAAGCATTTCAACTTAAATCATTTTAATGAATTACTTCCAACAGCTGTCAATACAGGTAAAATAATAGTCAAAATTTGTTTAAGTGAGCCATATCATTCTCTTGCTACATCTTTCTGTTTAGTTGCTATATGAAAAATGACTTAAGTCATCCATTTTACATTTGCCCTATTTACATCAAAGTTCTCAAACTATTTTAGTTTGAAAGTTGTATGCCGTCTTTGAAAGTTTCCAAAAGGGAATCTGAACAGATGATCAAACAAATCTCTGTCCTCCCACTCTATGTGTTTTTGTTATTATCCAGATCCTTACTTAAAGGTTAACTAGAAATCTTTGTCACTTTAAATCCCAGTATCTTACTTAGGATTGGATCTTTCTAGATAATAGTAGCAATTTCACTAAGTGCCTATTTACTGTCTGTTCATACAAGTGCTTAGAAGACTCCACTGGCATATGTGTATCCTTCACTCCCCTCAACTGCCTCTGAACATGTCAGCATCTCTAGAATTGAGACTCCTTCTTTTCAAATGTCTGCACTTTTTCTGCCTTACTTGGTATCCAAGGCTTTGTTCTTCTTTTCAGCCGGGGAGGTAGGGAAGTACACTTTTAGCCAATGGCACTAATTAACCCTATTAACTAACCCTATTACATAACCCTACTAATTAACCCTATTAAAATCCTATTTTAAATTAATAAAACAATATCCCAATGCCTTAACAGTTTCTTCACATGTATTGGTATTACATTTTAAAGATTTATTATTAGATGTACTATTCTATCTCTGCCATGGCAAAATATATTGGTAAGGACCTTTGTGATCCTTTTGTTCAACGTTTTATTGATTTAGTTAATGAATGACTATCTTTGCTTGACTATGCGGATTTTAGCAAATTAAATGGGTTTTGTTTTGTTTTTTTACTTTTAGGAGGGGGAGGGTTGTACTAATAATGAAAAAATAAACCCAAACAAACTGGATCAGTTTTAGTACTCTAACATTATCTGAAAAGGAAAAGTTAAAATTATTACTGTAGGACACCATTAGCCATGTTACTCAGAAATGAAGCAATTTAATCAAAGTAAAAATTTACTAGGCAAGTTTTGGAAGCAGATCTCAAACCACAGGACCCCATTGTAGAAGTGAAGACCAGACTAGCCCAAGGGTAAATGTTAAAACAGCATATAACTAAAGCAGAAATTAAAGGGTTTTTTCAAATATGGGGATCTTCATTTGCCTAGGAAAAAAAGATACAGCATTTAAAAAAGAAATAAAGGGGATTTTCTTACTTATAGTATGCTTGTATAGATACTAGAGGCAGTTTTCGGGGGAGTAAATCTTAAAGCCAAATAATAAAAAAATATTGTATGACATACATTCCTGTGTCAGCAAGAAAATAATGTAAGTCTTCAAAAGAAAAAGATGATGGAGCACCAGCAAGAATCCAGACACTTAAACGAGGATTAGCAGTGACAACTGCTAATCCCTAGAGATCTCAAAATTTTCTTTCAATAGGCACACGGGGAACAAGGGATGGAAGACAAAACCAGGACCCAAGTAAGTTGTGGGTTGAGTGGAAAACTACATAGTGGGAGGATCTCAAAGGACTATTCTCTGAGAAAATGTGAACCAGGAGAAAAAGTCCCATCCTACAAAGGGAAACATCAAGAGCACCTTAATATTTTGGTCTATGCACTGGTAGAAGGGTAAAATCTCCCTTGAGAATTCGTTTAACTGTGCTGGTTATGGGCCTAAAGTCTGAATACCAGTGTATGTAGGGGGAAAAAAACCTTAATCTCAAACTTTAAAACAATCCTGGGTTAGTAATGTGCCTAAGTACCTGGCAGAAGAAGGAACACCTTCTTCAATCTGGGGCTCGAAGAATTACTAAAGTTAAATCTCCATGAGAAATTGTAATCAAAATTTGTGAAGTCTGCCAAGATACAAAATATACTGTTCAAGAGCCACATAAACAAAAGAGACAATCCAAAGTACAGACAACTTAATCTAATTAAATCCAAGTCAAATTCTCCATTTCAGTGTTTTAACTGATTTCAGAGTTTAACTTAGTCAACTTAGTTTTTTTTTTTTTTTTTTTAGAGCCTCTCTCTTATTTCCTTCAGCGTAGGGTTTTATCTAAGTTTTATAGACCATACATAAGAAACTCTCCCCGGGCAGCTAAGATGCATCTAGTCTCTGCGTTTAGACTGGCTTCCACTGAGAGGTACAGTCCTCTGAAGTGTACAATTCCCATTGGTTTCATCATTCACTTCTGATGTGAAGATCTACTCACACGACTGACATCATCCCTGAAATCAACATCTCTTCATCACAACCACAAGCCCTATTAATCCACCACTGCAATAGCTTACAGGACTTTGGATGCTCCCTGCTTCTCTCTGGAGTCCAAGCAGTCTTAGGAGGAAGGTGTGTCTAAGCCCCAGCTGTGCTTAGATCCTCCTTGCCATTAGCCCGACTCTTCTGCAGGACTCCATGTTAAGTGCAAGGGAGAGAGAGCCTGCAGCTCACATCTTACACCCAGAAGAGTCAGTATATTAATCAATTCATGGCACAAATAATGAATGTAACCTACAACCACAGAACAGAGCACATCAGCCCAGATCAAATAGAGACCAAAACCATTGTTTGTCTAAAGCAGTGTGTATGATCATAGGATCTGGAGGGTGACTGGCAGGACTGAATTCCTGTTCTACCACTCACCCATCTCATTCTCAGATATGTTAGTTAACCTCTGTATGCTGTACTTTCCTCCTCTGAAAATGGGCCTCTGGAAGCAGAAAGATATTTTCATAGAGTTATAAAGATTAAAGGAGTTAATACACAGAGAATACTTAGAGCAGTAACTGGCCATAGTACAAGCTCAATATTAGATTGCATTCTTATTAATGTATCATTTTTATTCCTTATGACATCACCCAGAAGTAATTGCACTCATATAATCACAGCCTTGGTCAAACTCCTTCTTCAGAAGACTCTTGGCCAGGATCCCATTGAAACCTTAGATTTAAGATAAAAAAGTTACTCCTAGCTTATAGCACCTAAGTGGAGATTTCCAGAGAATCTTTTAATTTTTACCCATTTGGTCCTTGGTTGAGCGAGAACACTGGAGGCAAAACAGTGAAAAAAGTATGTAGTTTTTAAAATGAATCTCCGTTTATACAATTCAGCACACAAAGAAAATACAGGAAAATTAGGCCCTGTATACAATACTACAAACCAAGTTCAAGAACTCATTGAAATAATGTGGCATGTTGCTATCGAAGGAGCCTCTCACTCCATTAAATGACTCTCATCATTAGTTTTCACTTCAGGGATTTTCAAATAGTTCAAAACCCTCCCCACAACCCCACCCCCACGTTGCCAGTGCTCCCTGGAGCCTTGTATACAGGGTTGTTGATGAATCCTGACAGCTGTAGCTCTGCACACCTGCTGAGCTGAGCGTAGTCTCTGACCTCCCCGCAGCAGCAGCACAACCACGGCTGGGCCACCGAGTCAGACGCTATGCCTTTGTGGATATCATTCTGTAAAAAGTATGCAGTGAAGATTACCAAAATACCCAAAATGTCACGTAGCTTCCTCCTTCATTCCAAGAAAATTTATGTGCTTTTGCATCCATGTGTAATAGCCAGCATTGCCATTATTTTTCCTTATTTATTCTAATTGCTTCATTCTGTCCTTTTTTATTTAGCATACCTTTCTTTCTTGACACATTGTCTTTCTTTTTTTTTTAAGGCAAATGTGTTTGGACTTCTCAGAAAGTCAGATACTGTGTTTGTTATAATCTCAAGAATAGTGGTCTCTTACAGCACTTCTACACAAAGAAATTACAAAAATACATCTACTCCAAGTTCTTTTATGGCCTATGAACAAATTTTCAAATAAAGCATGAAAATGACATACCTTATATTTTGTGCAATGACTTTCAAAGTTGAAGTCATCTTGATAGAGAGTGGGGGAAATTTTTGGTGGAAAAGCTTAGGGAAGAAGAGATGTTTGATTTATCTTAAAATGACTGCCATGAAATTGGCTTCTGGTTTGAAGAAAGACTTTAATTCCTCAAACGATTCTGTATCTGTTAGATGTTGGCCTTCCAGACCAGTTTCCTTCCTTCCTTAACACTTCTTGATGGAGTTTAGGGACTTTCATCACCTTAGACAATTAAAATAAGCTGTGGACCAGAAGGAAAATTTTTTGAGACTAGAACAGGAACCCAATGAACTCTAGTCATAACAGACAAATCAACTTAGGAAGAATTGACATCTTAAAAATTTTGAGTCTCCTGATCCATGAACACATTGTATCTCTCTATTTATTTAGGTATTCTTTAATTTCCCTGAGCAATGTTATAGAGTTTTCAATGTACAGTATTATTCATCTTTAAACACGTTTATCCCTAAGTATATCATATTTTTATATTACTGTATTTAATTTTTTATGCTGTTATAAGTGGTCTTGTTTTTTTAACCTTCATTTTCTGATTAGTAGTTGCCAGGATTTAGAAATGCCATATATTTTTTTTTTTTTTAAATTTATTTATTTGTCAGAGAGAGAGCGAACACAGGCAGACAGAGAGGCAGGCAGAGGCAGAGGGAGAAGCAGGCTCCCTGCCGAGCAAGGAGCCCGATGTGGGACTCGATCCCAGGACGCTGGGATCATGACCTGAGCTGAAGGCAGCCACTCAACCAACTGAGCCACCCAGGTGTCCCAAGAAATGCCATATATTTTTATAAATTGATTCACTAAGCTAATTTACTATTTCTAGTTGGGGTTTTTAAATCAATTTCATAAAATTGTATACATAATGATATCTTCTGTGAATAAACTCAGTGATATTTCATCCTTTCCAACCTGGATATTTTTATTTCACATTTTACTTTAAGGTATCCTTGTCTTTTTGGGGGGGAGCCTGGGTGATACAGTCAGTTAAGTGTCTGACTCTTGGTTTAGGCTCGGGTTGTGATCTCAGGGTTGTGGGATCAAGCCCCATGTTGGGCTCCACAGCATGTGTGGAGTCTGCTTGGGTTTCTCTCTCCCTCTCCCTCTGCCCCTCCCCACTGCAATCTCTCTCTCTCTCTCAAATAAATGAATAAATCTTTTAAAAAAGGATGTCCTTGCCTTTTTTCTTCTCTTAGTAGCAAAGCATTTTTTTTTCTCCCATCAGTTATGAATGTTGACTGTAGAATTTTCAGAGCCTCTTTACCAGATTGAGGAAACATCTATTGCTAGTTTACTAAGAGTTTTTGTTTGTTTTTAAATCAGGAATGGATATTAGGATTTGCCAAATGCTTTTGCTACATCTTTGGAGTTGAACTTATGATTTTCTTTTTTAGTCTGTTAATGTGCTAAATTACATTGAATTAAATAAACTTTGAACATGATACTTTGTATGTTTTATATATTGTTAGGTTTTACTCACTAATATTTTGTTAGAATTTTTGCACCAGTGTTCAGAAGGGACATTTTATAGTTTTCTTACTTTGTTGTTGTTGTTGTGTTAGGGTAATATTTGCTTCAGAGAATGAGTTAGGGAACATTTTCTTCTCTTCAACTGTCTGCAAGAGTTGTAGAATTTAAATCCTTTTAAGCTTACTGAGATTTTTTTATGAAAGAAAATTGTTTATCTTGATAAATATTCTGCCTTTAAAAGGATGTATATTCTGCCATTGTTGGGCAGAGTCTTCTAAAGTGTCAATTGGGTCAACTTGGTTGCTACTTTTTTCATATTACATATTCTTATTGATTTTTTTCCTACTTGCTCTATCAGTTATATATTGAGAGAGGAATGTTGAAATCTTTGCCAATAATTGTGGATTTGTCAATTCATGCATTTTTATCAGGTTTTGCTTTATGTTTTTCAAAACTCCATTTTTTTGTTGTTGTTGGTGGTGGTGTGCCAATGTTTAAAATTGCTGGGTGCCTGGGTGGCTCAGTGGGTTAAGCCTCTGCTTTCAGCTCAGGTCATGATCTCAGGCTCCTGGGATCAAGTCCTGCATCGGGCTCTATGCTCAGGGGGGAGCCTGCTTCTCCCCCCATTTCTCTTTCTGCCTCTCTGCCTACTTGTGATCTCTCTCTGTCAAATAAATAAAATCTTAAAAAAAATTAAAATGGAAAATTGCTATGCACTCTATGCCTTTATCACTATATAATGCTCTTTTTATCAATGTTGATATTCTTTACTCTGAAATATATTGATACTAATATAAGTGTTACAACTTTTAAAATTAGTTTTAGCATAGATTATCTTTCTCCAGCCTTTTTTTTTATGTTCAATTAGCCAACATACAGTACATCATTAGTGGTCGATGTAGTGTTCAGCGATTCATTAGTTGCATACAACACCCAGTGCTCATCATCACATGTGTCCTCCTTAATACCCATTATCTGGTTAACCCATCCCCTAAACCCCTCCTTTCTGTAACCCTCGGTTTGGTCCCTGGATTCTGGAGTCTCTCGTGGTTTGTCTCCCTCTCTGATTTCTTCCCATTCAGTTTTCCCTCCCTTTCCCTGTGGTCCTCCACACTATTCCTTATGTTCCACATCTGAATGAAACCATACAATAATTGTCTTTCTCTGCTTGACTTATTTCATTTAGCATAATCCCCTCCAGTTCCATCCATGTTGATCCAAATGGTGGGTATTCATCCTTTCTGATGGCTGAGTAATATTCCACTGTATATATGAAACACATCTTCTTTAATCTACTTGTATGTTTATATTTAAAATGAGTTTCTTGTAGGAAATATAATTAAATCTCGTTTTCTTACATTTTAACCAAATATGACAGATTCTGTCTTTTAATTTACTGGTATAATTTAAATCTACCATTTTGCTATTTTTTCTATATTATTTGTTCTATGCTTTATTTTCCTCTTATACTGCCCCCCTTGTATTAATTGACTACTTTTTATTATTTAATTTTGTTTCATTTCTTGACTTATTTACTGTAATTTTTACCATTACTTGAAGATTTATACTTATCTTTAACTTATCGTAATTTACTTTAAGTAATATGTTATCACTTCATGTATAATATTCTTAGAAGAATTTATACCTATAACCCCCCTTACCACTTTGTATATTGTTGTCATACATTTTATTTCTATATGTATCATAAACTCAAAAATGCATTGCTACTATTTTTTGTCTAAGCAGTTGTATAGGGGCAACTGGGTGGCTCATTGGTTAAGTATCTGCCTTTGGCTCAGGTCGTGATCCCAGGGACCTGGGATCGAGCCTCATGTCAGGCTCTCTGCTCATCAGGGAGCCTGCTTCTCCCTCTCCCTCTGCCTACCACTCCTCCTGCTTGTGCCGTCTCTCAATCTGCTAAATAAATAAAATCTTTTTAAAAAATAAATAAAAAGTAGTCAAATATCTTTTGAAAATATCAAAAATTGTTTTATATTTCCCTACATTCTTCATTCCTTTTATATAGTCTTGTTATTTCAGTTTCTACCAGATACAATTTTTATTCTTTTAGGTTTTGTTTAAGTCTGAAAAAATATCTATTTGTTTCATTTTTGAAGGATATTTTCATTCGGAATAGAATTTCAGATTGACAGTATTTCCCTCTCAGGAATTTAAAGATGTACCAAAGTCTTCCAGTTTATATTCTTTTTGATGAGAAGTGTACTTTAATTCATAACTCTGTTCTTCTGTATGTAATGTGTATTTTTTTCTCTTCTGGCTGCTTTTAAGGTGTTTCTTCATTATTGATTTTATGTGATCTAATTGTGAGGTATCTTGATATAATTTTCTTTGTTTCTGATGTTCAGGGTTCAATAGGCTTCAAAGTATTTAAAAAGCTTTTTTAAAATTAAATCTAGAAAACCTTCATCCGCTATTCCTTAGAATATTCTCTCTACCCTTTTTTTTCAAGGACTATAATTACAAACATATTTGGTCACTTGAAATTATCCCAAAGTACACTGTATCTCTGTTTTTGGTTTTTGTTTCTTCTGTCATGTTCTATGTAGCCTTTTGGGCAGTTTCTACTGCTACCTCTTTCGGTTCACCAATTATTTCCTGATAATTCCACCAAGTATGTTTTCCATTGCAAACATTGTAATTTTCAAGTCTAAAAATTTGATATGGGTCTTTTATATTTTTCCTGTCAATACTGAGCATACTCATATTTATCTCTACCTTCTTGAACATATATAATTTTAATAACTTTTGATGTTCTTGTCTAATAATTCTATCACATATGTCATTTCTGCTTCTATGCTTATTGCTTGATCTTTCTCTATTTTAAAAGTCAGATTTACCTGCTTTTCCTACCTGGTAATTTTTTTTCAAATGAAAAAAAGACATTGCTTATTTTACTTTGTTTAATATCAGACATATTTTTATTCCTATATACTTGAGTGTTATTCTGGGGCACAGTGGCATTATTTAAAAACAGTTTGATCCTTTTGATGTTTGTTCTTAAGATTTTTTGGGGGTGAGACAAGAAAACACTTTAATCTACAGCTACATTTGCCTCACTACTAAGGCAATACCCTTTTGAGTATTGCACTTGATGTTCCATTAATTTTAAGATTTTCCATTCTAGCTGGTGGAAACACGAATTATTCCCAGCTCTGTGTTAGTTTCTGGAATTGTCCCAGCTAATAATTTTGATTAGTTCTTTCTTCACCCTGAGATTGTTTCCTAAGAGACTTGTGTTGATCAGTAGTCAGCAGAATAGCAGACAGGAGTCCTGGAGATCTCTCTGCACATGTCTGTGCATGTTTCTCCCTTCTGATACTCTGCCTGAAAACTATAGCCACCAGTCCTCTTCAGACTCCCAGCTCCATCTGTTCAACACGTGATCACCAGCACCTGCCTGGATTCCCCCTTTCTTGAAATGCTGCCTGGAATCTCTCCCCTTGTTGTAAGTCAGAACAATGATAGGACGCAACTTTCCTCTCCTTCAGAGATCACTGTCCTATGTTGTGTGATGTCAAATGTCTGAAAACTGCTGTTTCATGTAGTTTTTCCTCTTTTAGTTGTTTCAGACAGAGGTAAATTCTGTTCCTCATGCTGCATTTTGCCAAAAGTGGAAGTATCTAGAAGAGTCAGATTTAATTATAATTCTTTTTTATTTCCCCTAGTAATGTTGGAATCAGAACAAGTTGAGTTAACTGGATGGCTCTGAAGTCTCCAATTTTAATCACTGGTGTATAATGCAGCTCTTAGATAAGATAATAAATATTGGATGAGGAGCCTCGATGGTGGTATTGGGAAGTAGAGGGTGACTTCATGAATACAATTTTGAATTTGTTGAGTTTGAGATTTATTTACTACTTATTTATTACTACATGAAGAAATAACTAATGTGCACTTAAATAATCCAAATGTGAAATGGAGGACAATGGCCAGACCTGCATTCTGGTTTAAAATTTAAGATGAAGTGAGTCTAGAGCATAGAAAAAATGTGTAACAACCCTCTTTCTGCTTTGTATTCAACTTCAATACTATGATAGCTATATAATATTAATGTCCTAAATTGTTTGCTATAGTTTTAATTGTTATTTTAATTCCAAACTGAAGATGTTTTAGCCATACTTGAAAGGATGCTAGGACAAATATAACTCATTTTGTTATTGTTGTTTACATGTAAAAATAATTAAGGGATAAGCAAGTTTAAAAGCTTGGCAAAGTTGCTCAGAGAACAATTCAGCCCCAAGGTAAATTCAATCTGAGACAGTTCTCTGACAGAGGTTGTAATCTGACAAAAATATTTTATCTTCACAGCCACAGGGCTTTTTGGGTAGATCATCTTAAAAATGTTAAGTGAATAATAAATAATGACAGGTAATTCCTCGGGGTCTGGGAATCCATTCTTGACTACAGTCTTTGATATTGTTCTCCATTTATGTTCTCCATAAACTTTTAGTCTCCATCTCAGCTGGGAAAGTAATTGCTTTCGGTCAGAGCTGGGGGTCCACTGAGAGCAAGCATTCATCTCCTCAGATAATCCAGTAGGTTCCTCTGACATGCCCTCATCCTCCTCCATACAGAACCGATTCATGGACTGTCCTTAGAATTTGAACAGGGCCAGAATCCATCACCAGAACTGGAATTTGAATTCTTTTATTGCATCTGTAGTCAGGACTGTATGTGGATTTAATGTGCTAGATATTTTATACTTTGAGTTAAAAGCAGTTTTATAGTTAATATATTATTGAAAGCTACTGTTACTT
Source organism: Mellivora capensis (assembly GCA_004024625.1). Lineage (NCBI taxonomy): Eukaryota > Metazoa > Chordata > Mammalia > Carnivora > Mustelidae > Mellivora > Mellivora capensis. The sequence continues at coordinate 23,161 of PISX010003549.1, forward strand.
GTATTTATTTCCCCCCCCCCTTTTTTTTTTGTAAAGCCAGAACTCTGAAGGTTATAAGGTACCTCAGTCTTCCCATGGAGACAGAAGTCCCACTGACCACTATGCACATTCCATCTCCTGTATCTATCTTCTTTATCTTCATATATTCATTTGACTAAAGAATGTAAACAAAGAAACACAACTATATACAATTTCCTAAAGCACATTTTGAACATTTCTAGTGGCTTGCTTTTTAAAATCTATCATTAGCCAAGTACTTTACAAAATATAAAACTAGTTTTGAAGAAAACCTTGATGGGTTTTCCTGGGAAAACCTATATGGAAAGCAGAGGCAGTAACTCAACACGCAAGTACTATTGGCCATAATAGTACTATTGTATCTGATGCAATCTCCTCTGAATCCATTATCCAAAGATTATGGATATTGAATATGTTGTAAAGTGGCTCAGTATATCCAGTGAGAATATTCAAAGAAATGTAAAATGGACTTTATATTTAGATTTTTGAGCGTCACAACAGAGACAGACTAGATAGTTTACCCAACTTCAAGACTTACTATTTGGATATAGTAATCAAGTCTACGTGGTATTGGGAAAGACATGGATATATATAGTTGGCACAGAATAAAAACCCATAAATAGTTCCACATAAATATGCTTATTTTTAAAAAAAATTTTAAAGATTTTATTTATTTATTTGACAGAGAGAGAGATAGTGAGAGAGTGAACACAAGCAAGGGGAGTGTGAGAGGGAGAAGCAGGTTTCCCACTGAGCAGGGAGCCCGATGCGGGGCTCGAACCCAGGACCCTGGGATCATGACCTGAACTGAAGGCAGATGCTTAATGGCTGAGCCACCCAGGCACCCTAAATGTGATTTTTGACAAAGGTACAAAAGAAATTTAATGGAAGAAAGTTAATAGCCTTTCCAGCAAATGGTGCTGGAGAAGTGAACATTCAAAGACAAAAACAGAAAACAAAACAAACAAAACTTTGACCTAAGCTTCATACTTTGTATGAAAATTACCTCAAGATTGATCATGAACTTAAATGCATAAATGTAAAATTCTAAATGTAAAGTGCATAAAATTCTAAAACATTTAGGAAAAAACATGGAAGATAATCTTCATGGATCTAGGACTTAGCAAAGAGTTCTTAGACTTTTTTTTTAAATTGTTTTATTTTATTTATTTATTTATTTGAGAGAGCACAAACAGGGGAGAGGGCAGAGGCAAAGGGAGAAGCAGACTCCCCGCTGAACTGGGAGCTTGATGCAGGACTTGATCCCAGGACCTTGGGATCATGACCTCAGATGAAGGCAGATGCTTAACCACGCAGGTGCCCCAAAGAGTTCTTGGGCTTAACACAAAAACTATAATCCATGAAAGCAAAAGTTAATAAATGGACATCAAAATTTTAAATTTATATTTGTTCAACAAATATCCCATTAAGAGAATGAAGAAACAAACCATGAAATGAGAGAAGATATTTGCAAACCACAATGAATAATACTGATAATGGGTGAAGAACACTTAAAACTTAGTAAACAAACAATCCAATTAGAAAGTGGGCAAACGATACGAAGATAAGACTTCACAGAAGAGAATATACAGATGTTAAATAGGCACATGAAAAGATGTTCAACATCATTATCCATTAGGTAAATGCAAATTAAAAACACAGTGAGATATCCCTACACCCATGTCAGAATGGCTAAAATAAAGAATAATGACAGCACCAAATGCTGGTAAGGATGTGGAGAAACTCAATCACTCAGACAGTGTGTGGGAATACAAGTAGTATAGCCAGTCTGGAAAACAAATTGACAACTTCTTAACGAAAGATTGCACACCAACTGCAATCCTGAACATTTACTTCAGAGAAATGAAAATGTATATTCGTACAAAAATCTACAAACAAATGACTAGTCAAAGTCAAAACTTGGAAATAACCTAGCTGTCCCTCAAAGTGTGAATGGTTAAGCAAACTGTGACACATCCATACGACAAAACATCACTCAGCATTAAAAAAAGAACAAATTTGGGGTACCTGGGTGGCTCAGTCCTAAAGCTTCTGTCTTGGGCTCAGGTCATGATCCCAGGGTCCTGGGATCCAGCCCTGCATCACTCTGCAGGGAGCCTGTTTCTCTCTCTCCCACTCCCCACTGCTTGTGTTCCCTCTCTTGCTGTCTCTCTCTCTGTGTCAAATAAATAAATAAATAAATTTTAAAAAAGAAAACTTTGCTTTGTGCTGAGTTAGGTCCCTTTAAAGTCCAGTGAAATTCCTAACATGTCTTTGGCCACAAAATTTGGCAAGCCGTGCCTTGAGACCCTCTGCAGTGTCCATGATGTTGCACTTACTGAAGTGGTAAGAGTTTTGTGGGAGTAGCTATAAATATTTATTACTGACATTGTTCTGAGCCCTACTCAAACAGTAATTTGCGATGAACAATAAATATGGAGATGGAGGTTGGGATGGAAGGTGCTGCTGACAGATTGGCTGTTAGAAGTGCAGACATCACTTCTCAGCTGTACCTGAACTTGGGTGAACTGAAGAGAGGAATGCAATGCTGCACATTCAGGAGCAGTATGGAGCCTCATTTTCCTCCTCTTGTTTTTATTCTTCACAATCCATCTGTTTTTCATTCTTACTGTCTGAGTGACTGATAGAGTACCTTTTTACAAAGCACTCAGAATGTCCATGTGAATTGAAATATGCATCACACCATAATTTCACATTTTCAGAGATTTTTCACATTGTTCCTTCTTAGTAGAGTCTGATTAAGTGCCTCCTAAGAAGCAAAGCAACAATATCTGAACTATCAAAGCAATCATCAGTGTATCTTCTAACTCTTCTCCATGAAAACATGTCAGCTTGTGAATTAGACTTTCTAAAATTTTCTTACTGACATTTTCTAATCCCCCTTTTAAAAAATTCCCTTAGAAAAAAATATGACAAATGCTGATTTAATGGTGCCCTCTGTCTCCCAAGTTTTGTTCTTAATTCCTGTCAGCGTATATACAAACATTCTAGGAAGAGTTGGAAAATCAGCTCCACCCCCACACCACTGCCACTCCCATTTAGAGGGAGATTCCCATTCGAATAAGTTGGGGGATGATTCAGCCTGTTGTACAGAGCATTATTTTAAAGCAAGACCTTGTGAGGGGTTCTAGGAATTCTCTGTGAAAATGTATCATTGTCATAAATATTTCTGTCACTCTTAGGGGAAAAAAATCAGAGTTTTTTTTCTGGAAGAGAGCATTTAACCCACATTTTCATGTTTTGGATAAATGTGGGTACTCAAAGATCTTTTTTTATATGAAAAGCTCATTGATAGGTTGATTTTATTTTTTTTAATGTTTTTTTAAAGATTTTATTTATTTATTTGACAGAGATCACAAGTAGGCAGAGAGGCAGGCAGAGAGAGAGAGGAAGGGAAGCAGGCTCCCCGCTGAGCAGAGAGCCCGATGTGGGGCTCGATCCCAGGACCCTGAGACCATGACCTGAGCTGAAGGTAGAGGCTTAACCCACTGAGCCACCCAGGCGCCCCGATAGGTTGATTTTAAAGAAGGTATGACCAAGTTCTTTTGAATGAGTGAGTGGCATATGAAAGCCTGAGGTGGGGAGATAAAAGAATATAATAGAAACTTGTTTATACAGTATTATTTAAATATGATCAAGGGGTGTCTGGGTGGCTCAGTAGATTAAGTATTCAACTCTTGATTTCGGCTCAAGTCATGATCTCAGGGAGTCTGCTTGAAGATTCTCTCCCTTTGCCCCTCCCCCTGCTCACTAACATTTTACTCTGCTTGTTTCATTGCATATCTGTCCATCTCTCCATCCCTCTGCCCAACTAGATTTTTGGTTAGTAAATAGATTTAATTCTGCGTTGATGTTATAAATCAATTCAGATTTTTAAAATTTTGTTATGAATGACTTCCACCTTCGTTTTCAGTATTATTGGAATAAAATTTTCAATATGATACTGTTATTTTGTCTACTATATTTGTAACTGTCTCCAACTCTCCATTTTTTTTACATATTGATCATGAACTATTTCACAAAACATCTCAAAAAACTACAACAAATCAACCGTAGACAATGCTTCATGATGACAATGTAATATAATTAGTAAATAACAAAAAGATAGTTTAAAATAACACCATATGTTTACAAGTTTTAAAAATATTTCTAATAATTGGTAATACAATGTGAACCATATGTTGTGTTTGTTACATATGTTCTAGATATTACTTGCCGATAACATCTCTATGTTGTCAGCATTTATTGCTACCAACTGATTTGTGGTTATATTCAATTTGCATTTTCTTTTGTACTACATTTTTTCAGATCCTGTTTTATGTGCTTTAGTAAGAGTCTACAGTCTTATTTTTATAGGTCCCATGGTGATTTTATATTTCTGATATTATCATCAGAACAAATACTTTTTCCCTGAGCTACTTTTCCTGTGGAATTCCATATGATGTTTAACTGATTCACTAAAATCAGTACATGCTTCCCTTCACCTGTTTCAAAATGGCTAAAAGATGTCATCTCATCTGTTCTTGCGAGGAGATGGCATGTGTCAGTGATTTTTCTGACTCAGATTTTTGTTCCTATCCAGATTGCTTTATGTTTTCCTGACCCAGAAAAGGGGTTGCTTGAAGAACATTTGCTAGACACAACGAATGACAATTGTGCACTTGTTGTTCCTGGTCCTGGTATCTCCAGGTTTCCCCCAGATATTTCCCCATGTTGTCCAGCACCGGTCACATGAGAACTTCTGGACTAGACCACCACACTTACACTGTCTTCACTCAGCTAGTCACGAGACACTTACTAGACTTGAAGCTGTCTTGGGGCCCAGCATTAACAAAAAGAGTAGCTCACACATTTTACGGAGCAGGCACGGTTCTGGGGGATTTCCATGTGCTTACTCACATATTTTAGATGCAGAGATTTTATTCGGAATAGTCATAAAAACATTTTTAACCTTCCTACAGTGAGATATATTTTATGTTTGCCTCACCAGTTTGTTAAACGTGGAAAATTAATTTAATTCAGATTCAGCGGCAGCAGGATTAGTGAGAAACAAGTTTTCAGCATTTTCCTCTTGCCTTTACGGTTAAGATTAAGTTAAGATTGTCACAACAGATTAGATTAGCATAATTTCAGTTATTATTTGCATAGCCTATGGAAAAATATGCAAAGGCAGGCAAACATAATTTATTATTTGGGCTTTAATACACTTAAAATCACACCAGTGACTGTAGAGGATTACAAATGATCCTCGCAGGATTTTTTTTTTATTATTATTATCTTCCTTCTTCATTCATTTGGTGTTATTTACTAAAGCTACACTCAACTGCTTTTGCATCTTTATCGAATGGTTTTTGTTTGTGCTCAAATAGATAATGGAAAATACATCTAAGTCCCCAGGCCCTCTATGGAGGGAGGATCTGACCCTGAGTTTTCCTGGGAGCTGAGCCACTTCCTAATGTTGCTGCCTGCATGTGTGCAGTTCCTTTGTTAGCTGTGTGATGTATCTGTGGGTTGCAGGGCCAAGGGATTCAGAGTTTTCATTCCCCTTTGAGTCAAATTCTTAGTCTTCTCTATTCTAGGCAAAAACTCCTCCTTTCTAATCACTATGGAGGTGTCTGCCCTGAACCCAGCTCTGCCCCACTTCCCATTCCTTAAAACATAGGGAAGAGGACAGGGGCACTTCTGCCAAACTTACTGGGGGAAGGAAGTAAAACAAACGAAGAAAACATGCAGCCCTTTCAATGTGCGTTGACATCTCTTATACCTGGGAGATTCTGATTTCTGTTACACATTCGCTCAATGGGAGAACTAGTTTACGAGTTGGTCTTTGAATGTCTTTCCTTCTCCCTGCAGTATAGATCAGGGTTTCTCAACAACATAACTACTGACATCGGAGTCCAAGTTCAGTCTTTTATGTGCGGAGCTGTCCTGTGCTTGCAGGATGTGTGGCAGCTTTCCTGGCCTCTACCCTCTAGATGCCAGGAGCTGACGTCCTCCATTTGTGACAACCGTCGTTACCTCTGGACTATGTCAAATATGCCCTGGGGGGCAGAATTACTCCAGTTAAGGACCACTAATATATATTACATTTAACTGTAATTATAGATACCGTTAATCTAATTTACAGAAGATAAATAATTACAGAAAACAAGGGTTGCTACTGTGACAAAATACCTTTTAAAATTTTACATTTAAAAAAGCAAGTAGAATATATTTTTTAAATTGATCAGATTGACAAAAATGCTTAATAATTCAGTAGATGGGAATAATGTTAAAATGATGAAGAGCCTTGCGTTAGAGCCCACCAAGACTTAACAGCTAGCTGTCAGGCATTTAGATGATAGTGACAGAAATGCACTTCTCATGCTTTCCTTCAGCAATATTGGAATGATTACTCTTCTCTAGAAATTGTGCAGAGGACTGGGGTTACAGAAATGAAAATGAAACAAAACAGTCCTTGTCTTCAAACATTGTTTGACAAATATCATTTTTCTGAAGATAGAATCTTAATAAATTCAAGGAATCTAGAGAGTATGAAGTTGAATGAAATTTAATTCTAAATTTTGTCATTTTCTCAATATTTGCCAAACTACTTTTGCCGGTGTCAATAAAAGAAAATTTTGCTAATTTTTATCAGCGAAAGAAAGATTGTTGTGAATTGTCAAAAACTACTTATTGAATCTTTTTAAAAATTTTCTATTGTTACTCAAATTATATCAACTAAAACATTGCCATAATAATTTTAGGGATCTGTTTTCATGATGAGGTAAATAAGACTTAAAATTGACTTCTCATTTGTTTATCTTCATACGGCCTTCTTCAGTATATATATTTCCCTTAACAATATATATTCAAAATATGACATGATAGCATATTTCATTAGTTTATATGAATGTAGAAAATACCTTTTTAAGAATAGTCCATGAAGCATTTGCCTTTCCTCTACCAATATACACTGAGATCATTGGCAATGATTCATTATTATAATTGGGTGATTGGGCATTAAGGAGGACACATGATGTGATGAGCACTGGGTGTTATATGTAACTGATAAATTATTGAACACTACATCCGAAACTAATGATGTACTGCATGTCGGCTAATTGAATTTAAATAAAAAATTAAAAAAATAAAATCATCACCTCAGCCTTCAAAAAAAGTCAGTTTAAACAAAACAAAACAAATTGATACTGCAATGAAAAACCTTCTTCATGCCCCCGTGTGCACTTCTTTTTTCTTTCTTTTTTTTTTTTAATTTAATTAATTTACTTGACAGAGAGAGACACAGTGAGGGAGGGAAAACAAGCAGGGGGAGTGAGAGAGGGAGAAACAGGCTCCCCACCCAGCAGGGAACACAAGGCAGGGCTCAATTCCAGGACCCTGGGACCAGGACCTGAGCCCAAGGCAGACACCTAACGACCGAACCACCCAGGTGCCCCCCGCTCCCGCCGTGCACTTTTGTGAGAACTTCTGTACAGTAGGCACCTTGTCTCTGCACACATCTGCACCGTCACTGTGTTTTGCCAAGTGATCCTCAAAAGTAGCTACACTAATTTCCACACCACCAAAAGTATTAATTGTTTTCACTTACCCCCAATTCATATTTGCAATTTTCTTATACTCTCAGCCAATTTGATGAATGGGTAATTAGTATTTGATGATTTAAATTTGCATTTCCCTGATTGATGAGAATAAATATTTTAAATTTCTTTTTCTATGAATTGCTTGCTCATATATTTTCCTATTTTTCTATTGATTTTTTGAATTCTATTTATTAAACTATAGGATTTCCTTATACATTCGTAGTTGCATATATCTTGTCTTGGTGAATGACTATCCTTTGCCTTTGTTTATTTTGTTTTTTTAATTGAGTTGAAGATTTTAGATTTAAACCCTCATTAAATTAGATTTTAATCCTCATTAATTTTTACCAAGTTAGTGTTTCCTCTGTGTTTTATTCCATATGTATCTTATTTAAGAAAAACCTTCTCTATGCCACTTATAAAGTCATTCCCTATAATTTCTTTTAAAATATTTGTTTTGCCTTTAACATTTGTTTTTAATTCATTTAAAATGTACTTTTGTGAATACTGAGAATAAGCATCTATGTTTAAGTTTTCAGTGTGAATAAACCTATCGCCCTGGTAATATAAGGTGAGAAGTCTAATATCTTCCCCATTGATTTCTAAGACTGTCTTTTCACATACCAGACTTCCTTAGAAGAATAATCCTGGTGTGGGGACTTTAATCTCTTTTATTGACCCATTGGTCCCAGGTGTTTTTAAATAAAGTTTTAATACAGTTTTTAAATAAGATCTATTTTTAGAATAATTTTAGATTTATAGACAGTATAATATTTGTTTTGTGCACCCAGTGTGCCCTATTATTGACTCCTTAATTAGTATGGTATGTTACAATTAATGAACCAATATGGATACATTATTAGTAACTTAAGTACATTCTTTAATCACATTTCCTAGTTTTACCTAATGTCCTGTTTCTGTTCCAGGATAAAACCACATTAAGTTGTCATATCTCCTTAGGCTCTCCTAACAATTTCTCAGACTTTCTTTGTTTTTACGATCTTGACAGTGTTGAGAGGTACTGGTCAGGTAGTTTGTAGAATGTCACTTTATTGGGATTTGTCTAATTTTTTTTCTCCTTATTAGACTGGGCTTCTAGGTTTTTTGATCTGCTTGGGTGCCTGCCCCGCTCTCCTCAGAAAGCTTCATTATGTGAGTAATACAACTTTTCATACGCTCTTGGTGCTTGTGTGGCTTATCAGCCTGACATAGGAACTAAATTTGAGGAGGAGGGGAGACAGTCAATCCTGACTCCGTAGGGTGGCCACAACAGTTACATTGTTCATTAAAACAAATTAAGATCTTTGAATTGAGGCCCTAAACTGTGTTCTAGTGAATGTTTACAGAGCAACTAAATATTCTGTTAAACTTCTCACCAGGATATCAATTATGAACCTGTGGTGATAGATTTTGTGTTGCATCTGTCTGACTTTCCCCTGTGGCTCAACATGATAGTCTCTCAGAGATCAGAGTCATTCTCTGATATTAAAAAAAAAAAGGCTCTAAATCTTTGCTTCTAATATTTTGGTATTTAATATAGCTTTGAATTTATTTTATGCTGCTATAAGGAAAAGATATAATTTTATTTTTTCTATATAAATGATCAATTATTCCAGTACTGTTTGTTGAATGCCCTTATCTTTCCCCATTGGTTTGAAAGACTCTGTCATATAAGAACATTTCCCAGGATGCCTGGGTGGCTCAGTCATTAAGTGTCTGCCTTTGGCTCAGATCATGATCCCAGGGTCCTGGGTTCGAGCCCCACATCAGACTTTCTGCTCAGGGGGAAGCCCGCTTCTCCCTCTCCCACTCCCCCTGCTTGTGTTCCCTTTCTTGCTGTCTCTATCTTTGTCAAATAAATAAGTCTTAAGAAAAATAAAAAAGAACATTTCCCTATATGTTCCTCATATATTTGTACGATACCACAGACTTCAAGAAGGGGAGCCTCTAGCTTAGGGCCCATGCTTCAAAGGGTCTTCTTTGGTCCCCCTCCAGCCACATCCCTTCCTAAGGTAAGAGGAGACAGCAAGGAAAGAGACTGACCCACCCAGAGCCCATGTCACAGTTTTAAACCTAGCTAGTGGTAGAGACCCTGGATCCTAGAATTCCATGCCCACACAACTCTGGGCCCACTTACACGGCCTGCACAATGTGCTCCCACGGGCAGACTATACCACAATAAGCCTGAGGGCTGGCCAAGTGGATGCTGTGTTGGTGGATTTGTGGAAAGAGTTTGGATGTACAGGCTGGGGTCCTGATGTCCACACACGGGTGTGCATGAGACCTTTGGGAATGGGAAGAGAATAGGGTTAGGCTGAGGTTCAGGAGCTGGAGTCTGAGGCCTGCTCCTCCTGTACCACCACATTCTGAGACAGAACTCCAGGAGTCCAAGAATTGTAAATTCCAATTTTGCCTTCCAAGTATATATACATATGAATGTGTATGTGTCAAATTAGAAAGATAAAATATATTTCACTTAATTGTTTGCCAGCTTAATTAAATGACAAATGGATTTCCACTTGCACTGTTGCACTAGATCCTACAAATGGTAAGGGACATCTTGTGTCTGTGTATGTTTCTAGATTCTTGGTCATGTTCCATTGGGCTATTTGCCTATTCCTATTTCAATAGCACCCTGCCTTAATTAATATAATAATTAATCAAAAAGGCACTTCCCCTGCCAATTTTGTTCAAAATTAACTTAGTCATTTTTGTCCTTTTTTCCTCCAATATAAATTTGGGGGATCAACATATGAAGTTTGAAAAAAAGTCTCCTTTAAGCTATCACTTTGGGAAAAAAAAAACTGTTTTATTCTCTTTTTAATTTAAAAGTTCCCTTTTAGCCTAATTTATGAATTTTCTCCTATTTTAACTCCCTACCATTGATTCTGTCTTAACCTCTAAACTACTGGTTTGCCCTCCAGGGGACATTTGACAATGTCTGGAGACATTTTTGGTTGTCACAGCTGAAGCGAGGGGTGCCCCTAGCCTGCAGTGGGTAGAGACCACTACATGCTGCTAAATGTCCTACGATGCACAGGACGGCCCCCACACAAATTGTCTGACCCAACATGACAACAGTGCCAAGGCTGAGAATCCTGCTCCAGATGATGCAGGAACATGTAGAACACATTATGATGCCTGCGTACACGTAAGTGTACCTTAGAAGTGTGCGTACTCGTTTGCACACATGTGAGTGCGTTGTAATCAGTGCTTGGCTAACTACTTTCTCACCCACTGCCCTGCATCTGAGATTCGCAAAGCAATTTACCAACATTATCTTGTTAATCCTCATCCAATGCTCTAGAAATAGGTGACAGCATGATTACATTTGTTTTATTAATTCAGAGACACAGATTAAGTGCCTTATCGGTATTCCTCACAAAAGAAAAAACATATTTCACGAAGTCCCGTTTCAGCTATTATGTGATAGGTGATAGTTTCTTCCTTTCTTCTACTTATAAAAGTTGGATGACTTTTCTTCAGGCAACAATACACTTCCTACTTTTTCAACATGCTATTTAAGTCTAAGTACCTAATTCTTAACATAGAAAGGAACCTAATTTTAATGCACATTTTAAAATTTTATCTAGGTGGGTAGAAATATTTTCATACTTGAAGAAAAAATCTGAGGAAAACTTTTATAGAAGATTGTAATGGGTTAGTGATTAAGAATCTGAAAAGACCTAATGCTATAAAGGAATTTACTGAACTAATGAGGAGAAGCCGTGCCATTAAGTTTTTAGACTTCATTTGTAAGTTTAATATTTAAAAGCAAACTGATCTTCAGTAATTCTGAAGAGATTATTACTAGACACACTGATTCTTATGAAATCATAAATCTGGATGTGGCTATAAAAGAATAGTTCAAGCTGAAGGCACAGATCATAAGAGCAAGCACATCCTCCTTGCTCCCATAGCTGGTGGAATTATATTTAAGTATGTGTGATGATTAATTTTATGTGTCAGCTTGGCTGGGCCATGGTGTCCAGATATGTGTTCAGACATTATTCGGGATAATTCTGTGGTAATTGTTGTTTTGGATGAGATTAGCATTTAAAGTAGTAACTTAGAATAAAGCTGATTAGCCCCTTTAATGTGGATGGGTCTCAACAGGAGAATTCCTGAGAACCATAGCCTGACCTCCTCCTAGTCAGAGGGAATTCTGCAGCAGATGGCCTGTGCACTTGAAGTACAGCGTTGGCTCTTTCTGGATCTCCAGCCTGCCAGCCCAACCTGCAGATTTGGGATTTGCCAGCCTCAATAATCATGAGTCAATTCCTTAAAATAGGTATCTCTCCATACATAGACACATACCCTATTGGTTCTGTTTCTCTAGAGAACTGTGAGCGATACAGTATGTAATGAAATTCTTTTAAAAAATTATTTATCGTGATCAACGATATGTAGAAAGAAAGATGGATTAAAAAACAGATACTTTAGACTAAAAACACAGTATCAAGTAGCCAGTTGTGTTTTCTTTTATTTAGACAATTGGTTTACATACTTTTCCATCTTTCTCTGCTGTCAAATCCCATCAATGTGCTGTGAGTATTATAAATATACTGAGATAAATACTACGTATCCAGTTCTCCTGTCCTTGAACACATGGGACAATAAATTTACTGGGTGATCTTTCATTTAGGCAGGCTGGTAGGACTAGTCTTGGCTAAAGAAATGTGAATGGAAATCACCTATGTCACTTCCAGGTTGAGGCAGGAGAAATTTTCCTGTGCACTTAACCAGAACCGTTCAGTGATTCTGGGGAGCAGAGCCGGCCTCTGCCTGGCTTTGATACAGAAATAAGCCTTTATTGTCTTTAACCACTGGAATTCATGGCTGTTTTACCACGGCACAACCTGGCCTATCCAAACCAATATATAAGGCAATGCTTCCTTGCTGGCATACATAAATACTGGAAGAAAAGTTAACCGCAGGTATATCCTTATGAAACATGGTCATATTCTCTAAAAGAATAATAAGGTGCATCCAGAATTAATACAATATAATCAAGAATTAATTAATAAAGTTGTAAAATTAACATTACCATCTTATCTGATACTTGGACTAAATTCAAATGTATTTAAATCAGTTTATGTGTATATCAGTTTATGTCTCACATTTTTTCTGACATTGTTCAAATCATCTCACTTCCCTCTTCCACCATTTCCTTACCACAATGTTATAAAAATTAGGAAGATGAACCTTTTTTTTAACATTGTAAGCTTCTTGGAGAAATGCATTTAACAAATAACAGCACAAGTTTTATTTGAGGCCAACATTCTAGTACACATACAAATCAAAGAATAATGATCACATAATTTTAGTCCCAAGGATGTATCATAACGAGATATAAATTGACATTATGTACCTGACTTAGTTCTCTCTTCTACTTCCTCTCCTTTGAGAAGTGATGAAACATAGATATCACAATGTTTTTCTGGTTCCTAAGCTAGACTTCCCACCTACACAGAAGGAAGATTTGCTTCTCAGGAAAAAAAAGAAGAAAAATACTTAAAGCTCAAACTTATCTCAGCAGCAACAGGCACTGGGTCCTAGTCATTTGCCCTGCCAGAGTAAATGGCTTTTCAGATCTAAAAGTCTGAGGAGGGTACTGGATTGGCCTTACTTTCTGTGTGCAAGACCTGGACCTATATGTTACTCTCTTGTGATGCTAAACTAATCATTTAATCAAACTTATACTCAATTTCCTCAATTCAAAAATACATTTATAAATATGTAGCTCATATTGGTATATCTGGTGCTTAGTAACTACTCAAAACTATTGATTGAATAAATATAAGACTGGATGGGTGGGTGGTAACTATGAAGTTCATAGATTGAGATAATGCTTGTGAACATATTTTCTAAATGATTAAGAGTTCTAATGATATAAGGTATTATCAGTAAAAAAGTGTTTTAAAAACATTATCTCTAATGTTTATTAGATGTAAGTCTACAGTCCAATGGGTTAACAACGTAGAATTCTTATGGATTCTGTAAGCACTTAGTGGACTCCTCAGAAGCTGGGAGGTTCCCTTTGTAGCAACCTGGGAGGGGGCTTCCAGGCTCTACCCATCTGTCCCTGGAAACATATGTTAACAACATGTTTGAACTTCACAGTGGACGTGGAGTTTATGCACCAGGAAGCTGAAGTCTGGCCTTTCTAAAAACAATGATTCAGAAGTAGTTGGAAAGGGACCGCAGAGGGGATTCCTTCACACCTCAAACTTCTATACTCATCTCTCAGAGAAGATAGGCTGTGGCGGTGGGGGTGGATACCCATTCCAGTGATGCCCCTAAGAAAGAACTTTCTCCAAAACAATGGATAATACATGTGAAAGACTTTTGACCTCGAAGCTGTGCAGGAATTAGGTTTATTCTGCTATATAGTTTAGGGTCTTGAAATCATAGGAACCTCCAAAAGGTGAAGCAACTGCTTCAGACCAGATCTTCAAAGAAAACCTCTGACTGATGTGAAGCTGCGATACTTCAAAATGGTTACAGACTTTGACATCTGAGTTCTTCAAAAGATCAACTTATGTCTGGTTCTGATTTGCTATTGATTTAGAGAAAACTATTTTCTTTGGGCATCAAAGTTTGTTTTTGTCATAAGCAAGAGCCTCTCCTATCTAGCTCCCCCCAGACCCAGCTCACTGCAGAATTCTCAAAGGATTTCATCACCAGTAGAGACTGACTTTAACTCAAGAGATTTACTTAGAACTTTAGAGTGTTAGGCAATTTGCCAATTAACTGTGAAATCCATCTTTGACATATAAATAAAGCTATTAAATTTGCTATTACTGGGACGCCTGGGTGGCTCAGTTGGTTAAGCGGCTGCCTTTGGCTCAGGTCATGATCCCAGCGTCCTGGGATCGAGTCCCACATCGGGCTCCTTGCTCGGCAGGGAACCTGCTTCTCCCTCTGGCTCTGCCTGTGCTCGCTCTCTCTCTCTCCCTCTCTGACAAATAAATAAATTTAAAAAAAAAATTTGCTATTACCGTTTCTAAGAGAGTAGGACAGCCTAATTAGGTAACGACTGGTGATGACAATTATACCATCTTCATTTATTATTATTATTATTATTCTAAGCTTCACTCCTCTCCCCACACCACTGCCATTATTATCACCTCCACAATCAAACTCCTTTTTCATTGGTTTAATCATATTCTGCTGGGGTGGTTTGTAAGACATACAATCACAAAAAGTCTCAAGAAAAAGGAAGTTTAATTATATTTAACATTTTCACAACTCTTTAATTTGGTTTTTAAAGAATTTCTAAGAGCTCCATTCATAATGGACAGCCACCAGATATCTACAAATGGTTGTAATCTTCTCAAAGTCCAAAGGTGTTTTCCAAGAACAATACTCCTTGGGTTCACTACCTTAAGTCTGAAGCAATTAACATGAGGGCAGAAAGCTCCCCGAAAGCTCCCTCTAGTTTGTGTCTTTCTTTGCTATGGCCCCTGATGTTTGTTTTCGGGGTTTCCGTAAGTGTAGACAGATTTCTTCTAAGTATGCAAGAATGAGGGTGTACAAACATAGTTCACTCAGTTGCTCTCTTTCTTTCTCTATCTTTCTCTCCAACAATCCATAGGATATAACGGGTATAAACACTCCTTCCTACTCCAGCCAATAACATTCCTGAAAGAAAACAAAACAAAACAAAACAGAATGAATTATTAACACCAGAGATGTCAAACTACTGGCGATAAAATAGCTACACAAATTATGAAATGTAATTTGTAGTTTTATTCTATTATTTTCACTAAGATTGAGTAGACAAAGCAGTAGAGACCTATCACTACATGCAGGTTAATTCTTTTCTCATCCAGGCCTGCCCCCATCCTCCACCAAAACCCTTCTGGTCACACTAACTATATCAAGCAGCTCGTCGGGACAGTAGAAGCTTTCATGCCCACGACAGATAATCACATTTGGGTGTCCAAGCAAAAATTCCACCAGTCAAAGTTAAATAAGTAAGGAAGATTTTATGCAAAGCAATTGCGACAGGAGAGCAAGGCCAGAACTGCATCTGAATTCATGTTCATTGAAATCAACGGCAGGAGAGTTTGTAAGCACTGGGGTGAGATTGTGGAAGAGTACTGGAGGACCCTAGGAGGGAAGGTTGGTCAGTGTGTGAAGCCACTGAGTTACTCCTGAGTCTGTGAATGTTCCTCTCTGTGATTAGGCCATCCGAGTTTGCTCCTGTGCACGCACAGAACTACACAGTTAGCCCCCTATTCTCCCAGAGACACTGTGGCCCTGTCTCCTTGATGATTACATTTTAAAGAAATAACTCCCAGCTCCTGGAGAAAGACATTTCTGGGTTTAATACTGGCAAAAGGCTTCTAAAAGGTTTATCTCTCAAAGGGGCAGAGAAAGAATTTACATGTTTTCTAAAGCAGATGCTCTAAGGAAAGGGAGGTCAGGAGCCTGGAATCAGGAGGAAGTCTGTCTGAAGTCAGGCAAGCTGAGAGGAATGTTAAGGGTGTCCTGGTCATGGGGCCATTTTAGTTACTGCTGAACTAGAGTCTTTCCATAGTATGACATTCTACAAAATAAAATTTGGTGGGAAATGGGCTTATTTTAACTACATACAAGAAGAGTTAGCCACAGAGTGGCCTCACTGGGAGAAGTTTCTCCTCTAAGTTATATCTCCACATAAGTAATCACTGAAAACTACATGATGTCAGTATGTTTTTCCAGTATGTTCTTACTGACTATTGTGATCAAAATACAAAACTGGTTTCCAAATGCAACCAAGTCACCATATGGTTCGAGTGGCCTGGAGAAAGGCTTTCTTGGTACTTGCTTATGCTCAGACATGAAGGAGAAGTCCTTAAAAACTTCTTCTTTTTAATGATATACAATGATAGAACTGCCATTTTGCTTCCCATTTCCATATATCACAGAATGAGCTTTCTTACCAAAAACCAAGCACTTTGGTTTTCACACTCCTACCTCAAACCCTCCCCAATTCCCACCCCTGGTCCTTTTTGGTTTTTTGTTTGTTTGTTTGTTTGGAAGTTGAGAAGCTTGCTTACGACATTGCTCTTAGGATGTAATTTGAGTTATGTTTCTCTAGGCACCCAGAAGCCAGAACACATCACATAAATAAAATTAACTGCATTTTTGAACCAGGCTCTAAGCTTGTTCATGGAAACCGAGATGAATTGCTTCCTAATGGACATCAACACTCATCCTTGCAATTGGAACACCCGTCCCAACAAATAAAAGAACTGGTGCTTAAAGAATAATTTTCGGTGTGTAAATTTCTCTGTGTATTTCTCATCATACATATTGTCATATAAACAAAGTGTAAGTTAGAAAGGAACTCACTTTCCAATAGTTGCCTCTTCATTTCCTAACATTCATCCACAGTCTCTGCTGGCTTTACTCACCCTTACCTGCGCACATTGTTCCCACCATATGTTTTGCCTCTACCAGCAGCCATCAAAAATGATGCAGCCTCTGGGCAAGGATACTGCCCTAATCGCTACTTCTCTAAGATGTTTACAGCCAACCACTCACAAATAGCTTTTTTCTAAGGGATGTGATTTCTTAGTATTCCCCAGTGTTTTCTTTTTTCTTTTTCTAGCTTTATTGAGATAGAGGTGATGTATTGTATAAAAGGTGTACAACATGGTGATTTGATATATGTATATATTGTCAAATGATTAGCACAGTAAGATTAGTTAACACCTCTATCACTTCACATAGTTATCTCTGTGTGTATGGTGAGAACATTTAAGATCTCTTCTCTCGGGACGCCTGGGTGGCTCAGTTGGTTGGACGACTGCCTTTGGCTCAGGTCATGATCCTGGAGACCCAAGATCGAGTCCCGCATCAGGCTCCCAGCTCCATGGGGAGTCTGCTTCTCCCTCTGACCTTCTCCTTGCTCATGCTCTCTCACTGCCTCTCTCTCAAATAAATAAATAAAATCTTTAAAAAAAAAAAGATCTCTTCTCTCAACGGCTCTCAAGGATGCAGTATAATATTGTTAACTATAGTCATCAAGCTGCACCTTAGGCCACAAGAACTTATTTATCTTATAAGTGAAAGTTTGTACATTTGATCGACATCACCCCTTCCCCCCACACCCCATGCATTTCCTTAGGGCCTTACTACATGTTGGGCTATTTAAATGAGTTAAGTGCACACAGATTGCAACTTTTTTTAAAAAATTCCGATTGCTCACATTCACCCTTACTTCAAGTCTTAACATTTCTATAATAATTGTGCTAATGACTATCTAATCAGAAGAAAATACTTCAATGCCACCCTGTAAGGCATATGTTTGAGGCTGCTTTGGCTAGCATCAGATTATTGGCCATCTTACTCAGTTTTGGTGACACAAACTTAAATGGGAGAGACAACTGGAAGATTTTAGATATAGTGCAAAATCATGAAATGGAGTCACTTTAACAAAATTAGGATGTTTTCAATCCCTTGAAGTAATAAGATAAATACTTCATGGGGGAAATGCCTTAATGAATGTTAATAACAAAATTAGAAGAAAGGAAGGAAAGAAGGATGAATGGATGAATGGGTGGTGGATCAAAAGGGCTGTGGGCTATAGAATTGGTAAAATACAGCTTTCTTTTCAGAACAACATGATTCTTATTCATTTTGTCATGTTTGTCATGTTAAGTTATGTAATCAATATTCTATAATTAGACACATACCATGTATTCTTCCTTATTATAAAGCCTTCTGCAGTAAACTTTCATAAATACATTTAGCAGGCACCTGAATTACAAACAAGTACCAGACCCAGCACAGCATTTATTGGAGAAAACTAGCCAGGACGGAGCAATCAGGAGCAGGTACACAGTTCCCTGTTGTCCATCACACCTAGACTCAGTGCTCAGAGATAAAGCAGGACGAGAGAGAAGCCCTGGAGAGTTTAAAGGCCTGTAGTGCTTTTTCTTCCCTTAGTCTAACCTGTGTGGTTCCAGCAGTATATGGCAAAACTCTGGCCTCCTGATCTAGTCTACCCTCTCTGGATTCCTGGTTGATGGAACATGAAGGGAAGAACCTAAATAAAGGACAGAATTTAGAAAAAAATGGGTGGAAAAGATGGGTGAAATTTTTTAATGTTTAGGCAACGTCTTGCCTAAACTGCCCAACTTACTTCATTTTCAATTACATTACTCTGTTTTAAATTTTTCATCACAATTGTTATTACCCTAAATTATTTTGTTTTATTATTTGCCCATTTTGTGTCACCCCAGACTTGAAGATAGATTTCATGAAAGGAGGGACCCTGTCTGACTTACATTTCTGGCATGCAAACTAGTATCTGCATCATTGTGAGAACTCTGAATATTTGTTTAAAAAAAAAAAAGGAATGAATAAATAAATTCTATTACCTTGAAAATCACCTGTACTTTAGACAAATACTATGTAATATAATCTTATATAAAGTATACAAACATTTATTATAGCATAGATGCATAATACACATAGGTTTGAATATATATAATCTATAATATATGTATATACATATATATATACATAGTGTACATTAGAGCATGTGTGTACACGTGTGTGCTTAGAACTGGTGTAAGAATGAGCCTGCTTTGAGACTGGAAGACTGGTAACTATTCAAAAAGCCAACACAGAAATGTCAGGATTGGATTCTCTCCTTCCACTGCGCCATGGGTCTTTCTTCTTTCCCAGAGAGAAATGATGGGGAATTTACCTTATTCTGCGCTCCTGAAGCTCATTAGTTGTCCTTCCTCACTGAAGCCCCAACAAATTGGGGGTGAGGTGAAGGGGTGTTTCTCTCTCTGGAGTCTGGGTATTTCTGGATTGACTTCACAATGTCTCAATCACGCTGAGGTCCACCAAGTGCCAGGGATCTTGCTGAAGTGTTGGCAACAATCTCATTTGGGAAACATCCTGGAACTGGGAATGCAGATCTCGGGGTGCATGGTATGATCCTGATGTCTGGATAGGTAAGGGCTGCTGATTCAGTAACAATCTCTCTCTCTGCTCACCTAAAACTTGCTGGACAGGGATCTGGCCTCAGCGACCTGCCTTGAACCTCCCTTACCTCTCAGTCCTCAAGACCACAGCAAAGCCCTGGTTGTCATGTCACTGTCTGGTCTGAGGTACGGTGGCTTTTCTTTCTCATGGCATCAGAAGCTTCACTGGTAACAAGGGTTTTGGGGTTCTGAGGAATGTCTGGGTTTGGTAGGAATTTCTGCCCATCTCTGAGACCTGCATTGACTTCATGAAGCTATTTCGATTTCACTAAACTACATTTCACAACATCTGGCTGACTGGACCCTTGTCATTTCTCCCTAACCTTAAACACATAAGTAGGGCACATATCGACCTTTCTATCTACAGACAGGTATGATTTCAGCATGTGAACCCAGAAACCACACACCTTGCTTTATCCTCTATGGCTGAGGAGTATTCTGTTACAGAAATCCAAGCGGACATAAATATTTCCTAATACTGACAATTCCTACTGACTATCCCATTAACCCAAGACTCTGTTTAGCCCCAAGATCTGCAAGCCCTGTTTTGATTCAATGCATTTTCTAACCACGGAACAACATCCTCTTGCCTCATACCTGACATGGTGATGACTTTAACATTCCCAGTGACAAATGACTTCTAGCAGTGTTACACAAGCCTACTTGATTTTGGCAGCTCAGCCTCCATGGGACTTGGTCTCAGCTCCTGACGAGGTTTCAGCCTAATTATGAATGTCAGAGACCTCTGCTCCCTTTTCCGGAAAGAGTTTGATTCCTAAATAAATTGCGTGTCTGAGAAGGAAAGATAACACCTCATTTCCAGCCTGCAAGTTTGAAGTCGTTTCTCACACTCATTCATTCTGGGTATCTCACATAACACTGCCTCTGTCTAATTCGGCTGTGCAGGGAGGGTGGGGGAAATAGACTAGAAAATTTGAAATACGGCTTTTCTGTGTACTCGGGAAAAAAGAGGTGAACTTCGGCCAGAGCCCAGGGACTGCCCAGGGACTATCTTTTCTTGATATAACAGACTTGGTATAACCCAAGACTCTTCCACACACACCCTCGGGAATTGCTGTAGGACCCACAGCGGAAGGTGATCGTTTAACCAAAAGAAAACAAACTTCACAAAACCATGACATTTCAAAAGAAACTTAAGTATGCATTTGCAAAGAAGGGGGTTTAGGATAATCAGAACAAAGAGGAGGTTTACAGGGAAGGTCTGTGAAGAGGTTTGGAGAATTATTTGAGGGAATAAACCAGTCAGGGTATTTTAAAATTGAGTTTCTAACTTTTTAGAGAGTGTAACAAAGTTCAGTCGATTGCAGGCGTTTTCCTCTTCAAATCTCTAAGACGTCAAATTACAGGCGCTGTATTCTCCCAGCCCTTGTTACTCCTATTTCAGGCTCACTCTCCTGATCTCCTTCTTACTCAGGCAGTTGCTTTCTATTCTTTAAGACCTTAAATCAAGCATCCTGGAAAATATGGTGTTAGAGGGTACTGATTCAGAATTTCAGTCAGCAAACCAAATAATAGGTCTTAAATCTTAAATCTTAATGTGACCATGGTAAAACAGTCACTTGGGGACTCAACATGGTGATGTGTCAGAAAAATATCCATAGGTACCCCAGAGACATGTTTAGATATTTCCCGTGTTAATTTTCTTCTCTTGAAACCCAGCTGGTCAAAAATGGATCCTTCTTTCTCTTTCTACACAATCCTTTTAAGGCCTGATCTGCCTCTCTCATCTACTCCCTTTACAGGGCTCCCCATCTCAACGTCAGTCAAATCTAGAAGCCACCCTCCCACCAGAAGTTCTTCTCTTGAGAGGAGAAAGCCTCCTGCTTGGACAGATATTCTGGGAAAAAAAAAAAGAAAACAGACAAACAAAAATCAGCCTCCTTGGAATCCCCCAGCTTGAACGTATGAAGCAGAGTTTAGGCTTTGGCCACCTCAAGTCAAGTATAAGGGCTTTTCTTACATTCCTTCTGAACGACACAAAGAAGCCCAGTTGCTCCTCTGCCCAAAGACCACCCCATGGTCCTGAAATGGGAATATTTTCTCTTCACTCAACTATGTTTTAGAACAGCATATTTGTAAAGTAACTTTTCTTCTGTATTTTTTTCAGTTAATAATTTCAGGAAGTTGAATAAGACCAACAAACAAGGTAAGTCCCAAGATCCAAATAAATTTTAAAGTTTTACAATTGATACCCCCCACTCCTAAGTGGATTACAAAGTTCAGTTCCTGACATGGGCCTTCTAGGCTCCCTGTAGGATCTCCTGTTATGTGATTCTGGTTCTCTGAGTCTTCAGAGAAGCAGCACAGCTCAACGGTTATGAGGACAGGCTCCCAGACTTGCAGTTCCATGCTCGCTGGTCGTTATTTCACGACCAGTCTATGCCCCAGTTCCGTGGACAGGGGAGGATCAGTTGGAGGCACTAGCACCAAGATAACTGCTCAGCGGACTCTGCCAACATCCCAAGAGCCGACCCTTCCCTGTGTGTCTGTAGGTGAGGCCTCTGCTGAGTTTACCTGGACACATGGCTCACTTGAAGCCTTCAAGATTCTAAGATACTATTGTTCACATGAAAAAGCCTGGGATGCACTCTCGTTCCTTTTCTTTTTCTTTTCTTTTTTTAATCTATGAAGCCACTTTGATCTTACCCAGAAAAGTTTGCAGAAGAATTGATCAGAAAATAAACTCTCCTGGGGCGCCTGGGTGGCTCAGTGGGTTAAAGCCTCTGCCTGCCGCTCAGGTCATGATCCCAGGGTCCTGGGATCAAGCCCCACATGGGCTCTCCGCTCAGCAGGGAGCCTGCATCCCTTCCTCTCTCTCTGCCTGCCTCTCTCCCTACTTGTGATCTCTGTCTGTCAAATAAATAAATAAATAAAATCTTAAAAAAAAAAAAAAAAAAGAAAAGAAAAAGAAAATAAACTGTCCTGAGGCACCTAGGTGGTTCAGTCAGCTGAGCTCAGTGGGGAGTCTGCTTAAGTTTCTTTCTCTCCCTCTCCCCCTCCCCCTGCTCACATTTGCATTCTCTCTATCTCCATCTCAAAATAAATAAATAAAATCTTCAGAAAAAAAACTATCTTGAAAATAATGATAATGTTTCATAATGTGATTTTCTTAAATTAAAGGACACAGTATGGATCTCTCTAAAGAAGCTAGTGAGTGATTTACTCTCAATTCTAACAATTCTGAAATGTTATTCTTTAAGGAACTCCAGGCAAACTTGAGGAGGAACTTATATCACTTCCATTTAAAGTTGCCAGATTAGTCAAAAGGAGCAAATATAACTTTCTTATTTCCTGAAATTTTTTTATAATTGCCCTTTTTATTATATAAAGACTTGGTAAAGAAAAAAAATCAAAATAGGAAAACTAGCTCACCTATCTTTCTTTTCAGAGCATACATTTTTAGTACCTAGCACAATCTCTTTTCTATTCCCGATTATTTTTTAGCAAAAGTTTTTTGTACTCTTAGGTTATGTATGGATAGACTGCCAAAAATTTGTCATTAACAAGTGGCATTTAAGTGGCAATTTTTCAATAGTAAAATATAAGGCTATGATTAAGAGCCATTATTAATGTGTCAAAATATGACACACTGTTCATACCTATGATTGTAGTCTATGATTAGCAAGTTGAGGAAATTTATATCCCTGGTATGTTGTTGCGTTTGACTCAGATTTTTCAAAGATTGTTTTAAATTCTGTTTGTTCCAATTTTCTGTTTAAGTGAAATTGTCTCAGAAATTAGATTGGCTAAAAGATCAAATGCCTGTTTGGAATGGGACTTCGCAAAAGCAGTGTCTACTCATTGTATGTTTAAAATCAATTGAGCTCGGTGCCATACATTAAAGTTGCCTGGGAAGGTTGAGTTCTTTTTTTTTTTTTTTTTTTTTTAATTAACAGTGGAAGAGCCTAAAGATTTTAATTTAATTGGACTAGAGTGGAGCTGCTAAAAGAGCCAAGATCTGAACCACTGATTTTCCCTAAAAGGGACAATTGAAGTGTCAGGAGAAATCATAGGACCAGGAATCTATACATTAGTTGGTATGTTTTTATCCATGAAGGATTGATTTAAGACTAATGGTTAAAGATCCCTTATCTACTTTCATGTTTGCTATCCCTATATATTTTCTTTTTTAAAAGATTTATTTATTTATTTTAGAGAGAGAGAGCACAAGCAGGAAGGACAGAGGGAGAGGGAGAGAGAAACTCAAGTAGATTCAACATGATGCTCGATTTCACGACCCTGAGATCAAGACCTGAGCTGAAACCTAGAATGGGACACCTAATGGACTGAGGCATCCAGAAGGCACCCCTCCCTATATATTTTCTTAAATGTGGCTCATCCCAATTCATGTGGGCCTTTATTTGTGAGCAAGTGTATGGGGGAGACAAATTTCACAGAAAAACTAAGAATGATCCATCTCATTTTAAGTGCAGAAACTAAATGAACTTCCTTATGTGGTGATCTGGACCAGAGCCCTTTCTATTGTTAACTTGGGGGCGTCTCAGGGCTGTAAAGGACGACATGCCACAGGAAACACTATGCTTCTGATTGTAAAGTCAAAAGCCCAGAGAGGTCATGTCCCATCCTCTTGCTGATTCAGAAGAAGACAGAAGACCTGAAAAAGCAGGAATTCCTTATAGTGCCTAGAAATGCAAAAGGTCTGGATAGACATACCAAAACCAGCACTCCTTGCCTCCCAAAGTATCCGAGTTCAGTAGCATTTTGCTCACCCAAAGGACACATCTGTGGCGACCTCCCTCACCCCTGACACATAACAAATGCTCTGTAAATCCTCTAGGAATTGATTAGAAAAATGGCAATACTAAAATGCTTGAATCCACAGGAAAAGACGTCCTTTTCTGAGCCTCAAATAAAAGCCCATTGATTTACAATGAGGAAGTAATGGTTTGTTTGTTTTTTTAATGTAACAAACTTGGTCATCTGTGTCCCTAGATTACATTAAACAACCTTTTAGAAGGGCCAGTTGGGCTGTTGAGCTAGAAGCTGACTCGGAGAAAGAACAGCTGATAAAAAGCCCAGAGCTGGAAAAAGAGGGTCTCACCGCGTTCACAGTAAAACTGAAGCAGTTGAAATTTATCACTCCGGTTGCATAAGAGAACTTTACATTCTGTTCTGGATACTGTACTTAACAGGACAGGAAAATATCTAACATACGTTAAAAAGATGTGACTTTATCTAAAATGGCTAAATGTAACAGTAAATAAATTCTAAGCCTTCATTATTATAAAATTTCAATTATGGGAAACAATTTATTTTCTGATAAAGCTACACAGATGGAACAATAGTCATCTTCTTTTCTATAGGAAATTAAGACTCCTGGTCCTAAGGCAAATTATACTCATCACGTTCCCCCTGAATGCCAGTAATTGCCACACTTCCTCTTTCTGTTCCCCCAGTGGATTGAACGCCAGTCAGTGTTAGCTACCGACTCCTTGGGGCTTCTGAAGCTTGCATGCTGACTCTGTAATTAAAAGCCTGTGCCAGGAAGCAACTGTCAGCTCAAGCCTTCCCTCCTACGGTTGAATGTCTGTCAACTCAAGGATTTACTTTTTTAATATGAGAAAATGTCAGTTGCCGTCTGAAATAAAGTTTTTGATGATTCAAGCAAACATTGAATACCTGATGGTTAAATAAGAAAAATTCAAAAAATACAGCATTGCTTTCCCGTTGTGAAAAGGATTTTACCCAAGGACCCATCATAGATCATAAATGTTACATATTCCTATTTTGAAAATTTTGCACACACACACACGTGTGTGTGTGTGTGTGTATGTATTTTAGGGCTAGTATTTTTTAATAAGAAGAACCTTTAAAAAAACCCTCAGGATCTCTTATCACTACATCTGTTCCTGTGAACATAAAAACATTCTTGGTAGGAAAATAGCATGAAGGATAGTGGCAAAGATGATATTTATTCATCATGAGCTTTAATACTTGGTGAACAGGGACGCCTGGGTGGCTCACTTGGTTAAGCGGCTGCCTTCAGCTCAGGTCATGATCCCAGCGTCCTGGGATCAAGTCCCACATCGGGCTCCTTGCTCAGCAGGGAGCCTGCTTCTCCCTCTGCCTCTGCCTGCCACTCTGTCTGTCTGTGCTCACGCGCTCTCTCTCTCTCCCTCTCTCTCTGACAAATAAATAAATAAAAAAAAAAAATACTTGGTGAACAACGGTATGCCTATCCTGATTTCATGCCAAAATAACAGTCTAATATTTTTTAATTCAGAAAGAAAAACGTTTGACATATTATGAATACAGGTGACCCTCGAACGATGCAGGTAAAGAGAGTAGGATGGAAGTCACTCATGTCAAGCAGTGACATAAGCAGCCAAGGTCACTGCGGCTAAGACTAAATTTCACTGAAATGAACAAAGGCCAACGACACCCAGAATTGACAACCAGCAGACCCAGAAGAGGCCTGCAGAGGCCCAAGACCTCTTCAAAAAGGCCACTGCAGCTGGGGGCTCCTCCTGGCTGATCTCTGAACAGAGCAGAGCTCCTCGGAGGCTTCAACATAAGAGGCAGCACCTGTCTAGCGCCGAGCCTGCCTGGACCCAAGCCTCATCTCAGCCGCGCACTCTCAGATGGACTTCGCATTTGGTTAGTGACCTTCTTGCCCCTGATTGTATCTTGTTTGTTGTGTGACTTTGTGTTGTGCTTTGCTTTGTGTGACGTGTATGAAGCCGAGTTACATGCATAGTGAAATATCACTGAGTTTGGAAGCCTGAAACTGCTTTGTAATTAGGTTAACCTTCCTTTATAATTGAATAAACCTGACATTGTGGAACGACCCACTCACGTGAGTGCACCTTCATAGGGTGCTGGCAGCAGCAGGGGTGGGGGTGGCCAACCCCCTGTGCAGCTGAAAATCTGCATAGGACTTTTGACTACTCAAAAACGTAGCTACTACTAGCCCACTGTTGACCAGAAATCTTACCAATAACATAGATGGTTGATTAACACATATTTTGTATATGTATTATATACTATACTCTTACAATGATGTAGAGAAAGAAAATATTATTAAGAAAGTCGTAAGTGAGGGGCGCCTGGGGGGCTCAGTCAGTTAAGCATCCGACTCTTGCTTTTGTTCAGGTCTTAGTCTCAGGGTGGTGGGATTAAGTCCCCAGTAGGGCTCTTCATTCAGCCCATGGTCAGCTTTAAATTCTCTCTCCCTCTCCTTCTGCCCCTCTCCCCTTGTTTGCTCACTCTCTCTCTCTCTCAAATAAATAAATATATATATTTTTTTAAACAGAAAACTATAAGGAAGAAAAAATATATTTACGGTACTATCCTGTATTTACATATATATTTTTAAAAATCTGCCTGTGAGTGAGTCTGCACAGTTCAAAACTGTATTGTCCCAGAGTCAACTACATATGCTTGGGGTGGTATTTCCTTCCCAAATTCATTCGTGTACCTTTGAGTAGGCCTTATCCATATTTATTTGTAAATGATGGAGAAAATATAATGGTAGCAACTCCTTTCAATCCTGTTCTCCCATCCGCTGCAACTCCCGCCACGGGGCTTCCCGTCGTTAGTTCTGGGATTCCCCTGAATGACCTGTGTAGTTTAACAACTCTAATTCTGTAAGACAGCGCTGTCACCATACCACGCATTTTCCCCTGGAGTTCCTCCCCAGAAAGAACCAGGACACCAAAGTTCTTACAGAGCTGTGGCTCTGCCCTTTCACGTGTTCCTCCTTGAAAATGGGCCATTGTTGTTCTGTGCACATCCCTACTCCCAGAGACTTTCAGCGGGAGCCTTACAGCACACCGTCCCCACCCCTTCCTCCCCATAGGAGCCATCCTGGCACTGGCGTCTCTTTCCTCTTCCTCGACTGTCATAAACAAAGGCCTTGTGCAAATCAGTCTCTCATGAAGATCCATCCTTTTAGACTTATTTGAACCTTAAGTCACAAGGAAGGGTAGCCCCTCCACATTCTTTTCCTGAAATGAATGTACGGAGGCCTTTCCAAATTTTCAGTGCATCGTTTAAAAAAAATCTATATAGGATAAAGGGTAATGATAGGATGTTAAGAAAGATAAACGCACAAAGGGAAGAGGAACATTAAATTCATGCCTCTTCCTAAACTAGCTGAGTAGCAGTAGGGTGTATGTACATGTGTGATTATATCCAATACCTGCTTTTATGAATTGCCTCTAGAGCACTTTCATTATAAACCTTAACAGCAATAGTTCCATCTTTATTTCATAGTTTTATAAATATATCTAGAGACCCATTTGAGGAGCACACTCAATAAATCCAGTTAATAGCTAATAACTCTCTAAGACCACTCAGTTGCTAAAGAAAGTAGCACATGCTTAAGTTTTTATTTCCAGGCACTGAAATGAATGACTACATTTTCATCCCACACAGCTAGAGGTAGCGATTACTAACCATGCTAAGTCCATTACTAATCTTTTCCTTGCACAATCAGGAAATACATTTTCAATGTCTTGTTACATATAAGAAACTATGTTAGGTATTTTGAAGCATTAAGAAAATAAAATTGAAGTCACTGACCTGAAGATAGCTTACCATCTAGTTTGGGAAGAAAACCATGTACATACAAATAAATATAAGGCCATACACTGTATTCCAAGTTTGTAGATCCGTAAAGCTATGAAAATGTAGAGTTTTATTTTTTAATTTATTTTTTTTAGAGTTTTTATTTTTTAAATAATGTGCTTCATACTTATACAAGAGCATAGACTCCTGATTAGTAGCTATTCAGAAATAAATTTTGTGTTCTTGATCTTTTGCCATAAAAATCTCTAGCAGCTTATCAAAACCAACTAGTTGAGACCTCGTTATTGATATATGAATTCCATTCTTTTTAAAATAGGAATATTTTTCTTTGAAA
Organism: Mellivora capensis; assembly: GCA_004024625.1. Lineage (NCBI taxonomy): Eukaryota > Metazoa > Chordata > Mammalia > Carnivora > Mustelidae > Mellivora > Mellivora capensis. Next base: position 51,681 of record PISX010003549.1, read on the forward strand.
TGCATGCCTGTTTGTTTGATACGTGATAAATGTATTTGGCATGATATTCAAAAGATAAAATATATAAACGGTGAAAAGTAAATTTTAATCACTTTTTCCTTCTCTAGTTATCAGTTCCCCACCCCACCCCCAGCCAATACTTTCATCAGTTTCTTATATTTCTTTCTAGATAAATATTATGCCTTTACAAGCTATACATACGAGCTCTTCCTTTTGACATAAATGATAGCATAGTATACATACTCTTTTGTCTTATTCACTAAGTAACATAACTTAGAGTTATTATGATATTTCCATATTAGTCCACGTAAAGGTGGATCTACCATAATGCATTTAATCAGTACCCCATTAAAGAACATTTAGCTATTTTCCAATATTGCAAGTACAAGCAACTTTTGATTGTACAAGTACAAGCAATAATGAATATCCTTATAAATACATTATTTCACATATGAAGTGGAATTGCTGGATTAAAGGGAGGTGCATTTTAAATTTTGATGGATACAGTCAATTTCCTTCCAGCAATAAATTCCTTCAATGGCAAATCACTTGTGAAAATAGCAAACCAGTGGAGCAAGCTGAACATCTGTTTTCTTATGTAAGAACCAAAAGTGATTTAAAGCCTTACATTTTAAGGCTATATCTATAACCAGAGTGATAAGGCCAAAATTACTCAAGAACTATTTCAAATGAAGGGTTTGTCTTTAAATTAGACATAGTCCATAGACTTCAATTGCCAGGGAACAAATTTTAAGGACAAATTTAGGGGTCTTTATTTTTAACTAGCATTAAGGTCATCAGCAGGGTAAACTTGGAATTTTTCTGTCAGTGGGATCAACAAATATGGTCTAATAATTTTTCTGAACATTTCCCCCAAAGTGTTTTTTTTTCTTTTACACCAACAAACAATATTTGACAAATATTTATTGAGTATCCATTGTGAGTCAGCCACTGTTGAAAATAGATACTGAATGTGGCAATGAATATTACATGGCCTCTGACTTCTGTTAGAGAAGCTTCATAAAAACAGAACAACATGGGGGCACCTGGGTGGCTCAGTGGGTTAAAGCCTCTGCCTTCAGCTCAGGTCATGATCCTGGGGTCCTGGGATCGAGCCCCACATCGGGCTCTCTGCTCAGCAGGGAGCCTGCTTCCTCCTCTCTCTCTGCCTGCCTCTGCCTGCTTGTGTTCTCTGTCTGTCAAATAAATAAATAAATAAATAAATCTTTAAAAAAAAAAAAAAAGAAAGAAACAGAACAACATGTTAATAAAAAAGACAGTCAAGCATTACAGAAGTGTTAACAAGGACCAGTGGATATATGAAGAGAAATATCCATTGTATCTGAGGGAGAAGACTTCATAGAAGAGATAGCACATGAACTGAGTTTAACAAGGTGATGTTCAATATGTACATTGAAGATGGCGATGACATGAGGGAGCAGAGGCCAGGAGGATGAAAAAATTTCTCACAGTCCAGAAAAAAAATTCAGAATAGTCAGAGAGATAGATATAGATAGACGTAAGTATACACACAAACACATATATATGTGTGTATATATACACACATATATATATTATGTCACATATAGGATCTATATATAATACATCATATATTTTTATATATAAAACTATGGGAGGGTGAGGGATAAAACCATGGATTGGGGAGGGCAAGGGAAGGAATGTGGCTTGAGATGAGGTTGGAAGAGAAGTCAAAGACTAGATCCTGAAAGAACTTTGTATGACATAGTAAGGTATTTTGACTTTGTATCTCCTAAGGCCAAGCAGTGCACCACTGCTGACTGATAACGCTAGATCTGTTACAGGTTCACATTCCATGAACAATTCAGCTCTGGAGTGACTGAAGGTGCGAGAAAAGCTCCCACCCAGGCAAGTTCCTCTGAACAAGTAATCGCATCCATTCACACCAAGATACATAAACTCTTTTATGTGTGCCATGATAAAGAGAAAGATAGAGACACACTCGGGTGGGTATTAGGTTACTTAAGCTCCTAAATCACATGCAGTTTAGAAAGATCACTAGGAATTGCATAGAAGATAAAGAAGGTTTAAAGGCCAAGTACTGAGTTGAGAATTGATAATTAAAGGTACGATTAATTTCTCCCAGGAGGTAAAAGGATGGCACCCACATTTTGGCTTCATTGACCAAGAGAAGAAAAATGCCTTTTGCTGAGTTTGAGAAAAAAAGATGAAAAAGAGCTTTTGCAAGAAGGATGAGTTGAACATTAGAGTAATCCTTGAATGCGAAATGCCAGAGGGACACATAAGATACACATGAGATGCCCGTGGAAATATCGAATGTTGACATTGGCTCTAAGTGTACTTAAAATCAAGTATTAGAAACTGTAGATCCTGCAGTTACTCTGTTCCCATTAGGAACTGCCCTAACTGTGAATAACAACTATGTGGAAAGTGGATTAAATGAGATTAAGATATTTTTGGCCATGCAGCTTGACCAATCTGGAGTTGGGTATTCCAGACTTGATGCTTTAGCTCCAGGGTAAGAGCTATGACCCAGACACCCTAGGAGTTTCCAATGCCCTATGTTTTCTGGTGGTTTCCTGCCTTAAGCCATCACAAGGTCATGAAATGGCTGCACTTGTAGTCCTAGCCAAAATATCCACATTCCACAAAGGAAAAAGGAAAACAAGGAGAGGACAAAAGGCCAGTTGAGTTTAATCATTCTGTTAAGATTTCCTAGAGACATTGAAACTTGCCTCCAGAATGAAGCTGGACCCTTTGGGGTAACCAAAGGCTAGAGAACCTGGAGAAAGAAGGTATTCCCATGGGAAGTAGCCTTTGTATATACAGAAAGGCTATTTGCAAAAAGTAAAGTTTCACATCCCACTCCCACGGGCTTTCATTTGTATCTGTAGCCATGAGTTTGTTCTCTCCTTCAAAATGGACTGTGCCAAACTCATTTCTAGGTGCTGAGACTACAAAGAAGAGCATTGATCAAAATAAAATAGTAAATATTGAAAATAGTTCAAGTATATCTGAATCATAAAGTTTGTTCTAGTGGCTATCCTTATTTACTATGCCTTTCTATACAGCTCATCATACCATAAGAAAGTAGAAGCATTGTGATGTAATGTAACATATATATATATATAATTTTTTTAATACAAATTTTGGTTGAAGGAGGAGAGAGAAAAGACCCAGGGCCTGAGCTCTTTTTTGGATCACCATATGTCAGCAGTGTTAATCTCCATAGCTACTGGTCATAGCCAAACTATTGTGCTACCTTCCAGATTAGAGGTCCTTTCCAGCTGACCACTAATTTAAGCATCTTGATGCAGCTGGTAGAGATTTTCAAACACATCAAGACTAGAACACATGTCAACATAAGCATGTCAATGAGATGAGAAACAAAGCTAGAATGTTCTACTCTGGCTTGGTGTTGCATGAGGGCCTTTTAGTTCTAGCAAAAGATGCAGTCCATTTGTGGTGTTTGTTTGCTGGTAAACTTGGCCTCGTAAACCAGTGTTCTTGGTGTGTACTCTGGCATTCTCACTATCAAACGTTGGTACAACAACATTGGCTAACTATTGCACTCCTTTCCAAAAAATCCATTTGGTATTCCTTGTCTAAGCAATGGCCCATTCAATAAAAATCATTTATTGCAATCATGACTGTTATATAAACAGATCAACTTTTGACATTTCTGCCTTTAAAAACATCATACCCACCAATCACCCTACTCCTTTCAACAATTTTCCTTTTGTGACTCATACGTTTCCTTTTCAATTACCATCCTATTTTCCTTTTAAATTAATACTTAGTGGAAAATTCTATGACAATGTTATGAAAATAATCCCACACAAAACCTTGAAGAATCTTATTTTCCATGAACCTCCATTGTGAGAGTCCTTTTCATGTCTTGTGAAAGACCCATTTAATCGCCCGAGAATCGCGGGAGTTTAGGAAACGAAGGATGTTCCTGTGCATTCTCTCAGCTGGGAGAGGACACACCAGGGATTTCCCTGAGCTGACCACGCCTAGTGAGTAGTTGACCCACCCTATGGCTTTCTTTGGTTCCTTAAGGACGATTGCATTTTTCAAGTGATAAATATTCTTAGCAGCTCAGGTAACTTTTCAGACTTTTTTTTCTACTTTTGGCAGGACTTATTTCATCTTTTTTGGGTTTATCTGTTCCTCCTGCCTTCTATTTTCTTCTCCTGCTTCTGACAGCCAGGAAATATAGAAGATGTCTTTTACTTTCATTCTCAAACTTTCAGGCCTTCCCAAAAAGTAGAGAAAAAATGTCTGAAGTTAATGAAAGGCAATTTTTCCTTCACCCACTGGAGAAATTGAAAATATGACCTTTCGAAAAGACATACAGAGAGACAGCTTAAAGTCGATGTCAAATTACGTGACACCCCCCCCCCCATCCCATAATTGCTCATCAGGTGGTTGAGCTCCATCAGGATTACTCAGGATTCAGACTAGCTTGAGCAATTTACAAATACTTTCTCCCTTTTCCCTGTGAATTACCCCTTAGTTTTGGTCCCATTACTTCTCCCTGTCATTTTCCAGCTTTCACCCATTTGCAGACTAAATTACACATCAGACATGAGGAACCTTGAACACCAATTTCATGCACAGAAAGTTGAAACGAAGAAGCCCAGAGCAATGTCTTCCTTACCTGAAAAGAGCATCTTTCTTTCTGTGCCGAGAAGAAAATATGTGCCCTCTTCTGGGTTTAGATAGCACTAAGAATTTAATCCGCACTTAGTCTCATTTTTAAAATTATAAAATAGGGATAAATAATCCCTTTAGAGTGGTTGCAAGGTTGGAGAAATGTCCTATTATATGATCAATAAAAGAGGTTGTAGTAGGAATAATAATAACACAAAGCAAACGACTGTCTAGCACTTTCAGCAATGTAAAGGGCTTTCATATGCAGGTTTCATATTGTTTACTTTTTAATTTGCCCTCACAATAATCTCAAGAATTAGATAGCTAGTAGATACCACAGATGTGGGAAGTAAGAAAATTCAACTGACTTGATCAAAGTCACCCACTTGGGAGGAATCAAAACCTCTAAAACAAGGATATTTGATTCTACTCCCCAGACTGTCTTTCTATGCATTCAAAATAAAATGAAATTTGACTAAGTCTGTTTATCTTCATTCATAAAATACTATTGTTTTGATCATTGAAAAACAGACTCTCAAAATGAGAAAAGTCTTATATTCCAGTCTTTCACTCTATCCATAAATCTTTTCAACAACATATCACATCCTCTGAATTCTTCTAAAATTAAGGTGTCAGGAAGCATCCTACCTTGTATATGGCTGCCTGTTCCACTATTTGAGTTATCCTATCTTTAGTGGAATCAATTTTTTCTTCCCCTCATCTTCAAAGCACCAATACCATTTGCCTTCTCTGTGTAGGGTGTTCTGCCTGGCATTTTGTTATGTCCTTCCGATGGATCTTTTACCGTAGCTTTCCAAATAACTACTACATGATGGCTCTGCTTATATTTTAAAATGGGTTTCCTCTCTGTTCTGTCTTCTCTTAGGTAAAGGTCCCCAAATCCTGATATGAAACATTTACCTGCTTCCTCTCTAGCCTTGACATCTGTTTCTTGAACATTTCCTAATTGTCAAAAGAGCATCCAGTTGAAATTCCAGCTGTGTTCTCTATAAGATACTGGAGGAGTCACTTAGACATTTAAAACCTCAATCACCGTCTCCTGCTCTCCATGAAGGGATGAGAAAACCAACGCCCAGATGGCTGAGAAACTTGTCTAAGGACACAACAGTTGTGGAACAGGAAACCTTGATCATACCCAGTAATATTATTCTATTATCATCATGATACTAATGGTTCTCCCTTCTTAGATCTGCAAATATGAAAAGCTGAAAAGTCACTGGGATATTAAAACAGTCACTAAAAGAATGTTCTCAGTTGATTCTACACTGAATTGGTCATTTGATGTACCTATTTCTTGGGGCTAACCCCTGAAAAATGTCAGAGCTCCCACAGAAGCAATCCTTGCACTTTCACAGAAAATCACCCCCAGACCATTAGAGCTCTAACACCATATGGGTCTCCATTATAGGTCAGACAATATCATGCATTCTACTTCCAGTGAAATTTACTTGCAAGGCCGTAATTGAATCTCTGTTGCTGACCTTCTGAATGACTTAAGCAATGTCTTAGATGTCTCTCAGTTACTAACATTAGCCTACCTGAGGCACTAGAAAAAAGAGTATTATATACTTAATACTAAAATCTTGGTACAAGGAAGTATTAAATATACAAATATTTATTAACTGTATAATTGAGAAATAGGTTGTATTGATTACTCCCCCTTACATAGTGAAATTGCTGGGGCAATGCAAAGATTTGCCACAGAAAATCTCCTTTATCTCCAATTGCATGGGATTGTTGGATCACAATATTGTACACCTGAAACTAATGTAACACTATTTATTAACTACACTGGAATTACAATAAAAAAATAAATATGGTAATTCTACAGACTAAAATCTGACAGCAAGATAACCAATAACAATATTAATACATTTTAAAAGGAGTTTAAGTAAGCACACAGGAAAAATAAATCCTGTGAATTTTACATAAGTAGAAAGCTTAAGGAATGAATAGAAATAATGTCAAAATTTTAAAATCAGAAAAATAAGAGGTCTGAGGTGTTTCTGAGAAATACCAGAAGCTTAAAAAGTATTTGTGATGGTCATAACTAAAATGCTATAGACTGTCCATCCATCCTTGCTTTATCATCTTAGAGCCTATGATTAATATGCTTACATAATTAAAACTTACTTCTAAAAATCTTTATTCCCTATGGATTAAGAATACTGAAGTCTCTAAAAACAGATTTCTTCTTCTTTCTTATTGTAACATAATACATATTCAACTTGGAAAACTGGGAAATATAGGGAAGCATACCCACAAAAATTAAAATCACTAACTCTGTTACAAATGAGATCGGTGAGAATTCTGCCATTTACCCATTTAGCCTTTATATATGCCTAGATGTAAATATGAAATATTGGGGTCATATGATATACAGTAGTGTAACTTTTTTTTCACTTATGAAAATACCATACAGACTTTTCCCTATTTGTTAATATCCTTCAAAAATGATTTTACTAAAAATACCATTGAGACATTATTATGGATATATCAAAATGTGTTTAGCTTCCCTATGATGCATTAAGTTGCTTCCATTTATTGTAATTAAATTTCTTTCTGGTAAACAATATTATGTATATATGTAATATATGTCTTATATACATACATACACATAAATATGGGGGCATAAAGATAGAGCTATCTTGAAGTTCCTTGGTGCGTATTACTAAAACACCTTACAGAATTTAATGATTTATACTCCTACCACACAAATATGGAATACCTGTATTTTTTTAACTTGTTGTTTTAACTTGCATCTATCATTATTATTAAGACTACTGTGGTAAACAGGAGAATAGTCCCCCAAAGATGGCCTTGCCCACATCTCCAAAACCTGTGAACATGTTCCCTTACCTGGCCCAAGGGACTCTGCAGATGTGATTAAGACGTGAGATGGGGAGGTCATCTCGGATTAAACTAGGGGGCCCAATGTAGTCATAAGAATTCTTATAAGGGGGAGATGGTCTCAAGAGATCAGAGAACGCAGTGTGACAGCAGAGGCAGAGAAGATGTGATAACCAAAGCAGAGGACAGAGAGGGCAAGATAAGGATGCAGCACTGTTGGCCTTGAAGATGGAAGGAGGGGCCACAAGCCAAAAAACCAAAAAACAAAAAACGCATGTAGCCTTAGAAAAGCTCAAAAGGCCAGGAAAAAGGTTCTTCTCTAGGATGCTTAGGATACAGGAACACAGCCCTTCTGATCTCTGAACGTAAGATAATATGTTGGTGTTGTCTTAAGTTCCTAAATTAGTGAGAATTTGTTACAACAGCAATAGAAACTAACACAGCTGCTGTCACCGAGTGGTTACTGTTAAATTATTGCAGGTCATCTCTTAGACTATAACCTTTTTTTACTTTAACCTTCATGAACATAAAAAATGCTTGGAAGTACTCAGAGACCATCTGTGGATTCTCAAGCTAATAAAGTCATAGGTCTTACATCAATGGAAGAAGTAGGTTTCATTTACATCCTTGAAGATGTGTAGACTCAAAGACCATTAGCTCTCCCAGGGAGTCTAGAGACCATGTTCCACAAAAACCAAATCTTTCTACTCATGAGGAATATTTCACATTTTTGAAGAAGCGGTGCACATTTAGGTGACAGTTTCATTTCATTTAACTTTAATTCAAATTCATAGTGAGAATCACAATTGCCTGCTCTATAGACATGAAAACAGAAAGAGATCATCAGGGGCACCTATGGCTCAAGCCTCTGCTTTCTGCTCAGGTCATGATCCCAGGGTCCAGGGATGGAGCCCCATATCGCATCGGGCTCCCTGCTCAGCAGGGAGCCTGCTTCCCTTTCTCTCTCTCTGCCTGCCTCTCTGCCTACTTGTGATCTCTGTCTGTCATATAAATAAATGAAATCTTTAAAAAATATATTGATTTAAGAAAGAGATCATCAAAGAATCTCCCAACAATATAACAAGTAGGAAAACCAGTCAGAACCTAGGAAAAAGTCACACCAAATAACTGATGAGGGAAGCCAACAACAGAGGGATTATAGCCCCTACAGGGTCTAGTCCTGTTGTTTTTGTTTTTAAGATTTTATTTATTTATTTGACAGAGAAACAGCAAGAGAAGGAACGCAAGCAGGGGGAGTGGGAAAGGGAGAAGCAGGCTTCCTGCTGACCAGGGAGCCCAATGCGGGGCTCCCTCCCAGGACCCTGGGGTCAGGAACTGAGCTGAAGGCAGACGCTTAAGGACTGAGCCACCCAGGCGCCCCCAGGGTCCAGTCCTTAATTCACAGACACTGTGTTTTAACCAGGCACCTGGACCAAATCCTCTGCAGAGCAGAAGCTGCTTTGGAATCAGTCAGTAGCCTTCAAGGCCGTGCATTGGTTTCTTTTAGGAACTTTGTCAAAATGGGAATGACACCCTACTTTGAACAGACACAATATAATTGACTTTTTAAAATAAACAATGAAATGGACTTCTGGACACTAAATGTTGGAACTGTTAAAGTGACTGTCAACCTATACCTTCAATACCTACTATTGTTCAAAACATTCCACCCTTTGCCAGTAAGTCTTCCATTCTCAAATTTTTGAGTACTCACCAAGTAACTTAATCTAGGTTTTTTGAGAAGCAGACATCAAGATCGAAGTAAATGTGCAAGGATTGTAGTAATGGAAAATGACTCTGTGAAGGGAATAAAGAAGCCGGAAAAGCCTAGGAAAGACTGAGATGAAAACCTGACTTCAAGTGGAAAGAACTCATTTTCACTAGCCAGCCAGAGATGCCATGCTCTGGAAATAGGAATACCCAGGTTCTAATTCCCAATCCCACTCCACTATTTAAAAGTTGCACAAATGTGGACAAGTGAAAATTCTCCAAGACTTGGTTTCTTTGGCATTTGAACAGGGATACTAATAGTGGTCCCCTGCTATAGCTATGCTAGTAAATGAAATAATGCATATATTCTAGCTTGGTGATTGGCATTAAACTTGCAATAAATCTGGCTATTAAAATTTTAAAATAGCCAGATTTATTGAGATAAATCTGGGTAGCTCAGTTGGTTAAGCGTCTGCCTTTGGTTCAGGTCATGATCCCAGGGTCCTGGGATCAAGCCCTAGATCAGGCTCTCTCCTCAGAGGGGAGCCTGCTTCTCTCTCTCCTTTTGATCTTCCCCCCTAACCCCACTCATTCTCTCTCTCTCTGTCCAATAAAAAAATATTTTTGAAAAATCTGGCTATTACAAATATAATAAATATAACATATTTATAACATATAACATACAAATTATAACATATATATTATAAATATATTTGTAATATATTACAAATATAAGTGATTGGCTCACTTCTCACTTCTCTTCTAGATAAAAAGAAAATGGCTTAAAACCAACATCTCTCTTGTAAGATGCAGCATAGGATAATGAAGAATGTTATAAAGATATTCAGAAAGCATGGGCTGTGCCATCCTACAGACCAGAGATCACATTTCAGCCCCCTAAAGTTTACTGATATATTGTAAATTAATTAAAATACCTGACTTTCCTTATTTATAAAATAAAGGCAATAATAATATCTATAGCATGTAGATGTGGTTGTTTCAAGGATTAAATCAGAGGTAATAAATGTATTCAAAATTCCTACCCAGTACATAATACTACTACATACTAGGAACACAAAAAGTTTTAGTTATACTCAACCATTGTTCTCTGTTACATATGGTAATTTCATGGCTGATAAGTTAAGTAGAGTCTTCAATTCCTAAAGCTAATAATTGCAAATTATTGTCCTCAAGGTTCTCATCACCTTTTTAAAAAATGTTTTTTTATAAAATATAAAACCTCTTTTCATGTTATTTTCCATCATTCATGTACTCAGTGGTCACACTTGTCATTGTCGCCAGAGGATACGCTCATTTCAGAGGACATGCTCTCAATGTGCTCATTTCAGTGGCTTTTTTTCTTTCTTCTTAGATTTTGCTTCTAAGCTGCTTAAGTGCTTGGTAGCCAGAGATGCAAATTTAGCTCAATTGTGTGTAAATAAGAATAGATACATTATGAATGAGTGGCTGAGAGATTTTCCTTGTGCAGTGTTGAGCTTGATTACCAAGACTTCTTTGAAATGCATTTTAATCTCCAAAAGCCACCTCCCCACGCCTCTTGACTCTGCTATATTTCCCCATAAGACTATACTTTCAGGGATCATTTCTATAGTTTGTTATATTTCCCCATAAGAACGGAGTCTCAAGCAGAATGCAGTGGCTAACTGCAGTCCTGTGCACATAGAAAATGTCAATGATGGTTGCTAATTGAGTGAAATGGAAATAACTTGAAACTTAGTAACATTGTGGCCAGTCTTCTGTCCGTGTAAAGGTGTTACAGACTAAGTGGTCTATAAATGTTCACAGTACTTTATTTCTATCAATCATGTCACATATTAGGAACTTCGATTTTCTATCTTTCACACCAATGAAAAAATGAAAACTTTGCTAGTCCTGTGACAATCCTCTGTGAGGATCCATTCCTGTGTCTGATTAGACAAGTATCGGTATACAGCCTGCCTTTAGTCATGGCAAACATTCAATACCCTCTGCTTATTTGGTTTTAAAAAGGTTTGTGAAGTGTACATCTGGGTATTCTCAGCACTTCATTTTCCTTCTTTGCCAAGTGGCATTTAATACTAAACAAAAGCTGATCAGAGGTTGAGAATTATCCTTGGCCCGTTGTGTTTCCATGGTTACAGGTCTGTGTTGTTCATCTTCCGAATTCAGCCTCAATGACTTACACTACCTTTGTGACCCATGCTTATTAAATTTTGATTACTATGTTCCATCTGTGTCGGCCTCTTACTTATAAACCACAATAGCTTCTAAAGGAGGCAGTCTTCCTATGTTGTGATTGAAGCTTCTGGACACAAACACCACTTTTTTCAGTATTTCTCACTTCTCATGACAAAGTTCCGCACTAAAATAACTGGCCCCTTTTCAAGTTACACTTGGAGGAAAGTAACACCTTTTTAACCTCTTTTAACAATGTTATTCCTTCACAGTTCTCTCCAATGGATGATTAACCATCCACTTTTCTACCTTCCTATCTAGAAAAACTATTACTTGTTTGTTTGTTTTATGACCAGGGTAAGGAACAGATTAATATAATCTCAAAAACAATGAAGCAGTGCTACTAAATTAATAGAACATTATAACACTAATTAATAGAATCTATTTTGAAAATGAAAATTCAATTCAATTCATTTGGAGTGCCTGCTGCCCTTTGTAAGTAAATTTAAGAAATCTTAGATGAGGGACGCCTGGGTGGCTCAGTTGGTTAAGTGGCTGCCTTCGGCTCAGGTCATGATCCCAGCATCCTAGGATCAAGTCCTGCATCGGGCTCCTTGCTCAGCAGGGACCCTGCTTCTCCCTCTGCCTCTGTCTGCCTGTGCTCTCTCTCTGACAAATAAATAAATAAAATATTTTTTAAAAAAAAGAAATCTTAGATGGGACTGTATGTAAAGTAGAGAAAACTGAATTATCAAAAGAAGGTAATTAATAAGCAGCTTAACTCAGAATTAGGCATAGCTGCATGTACCAAGAGTAATAAAGATAGTAAGAAAAATACTTAAGTAAAATAGAAGTTTATTTCTCTTATAAAAGGATTCTAAAAGTAGGTAGTCCCTGGAAGGAATAGCAGCTCTGTGGTCATCGGGGACCCAGGCTTCCTGCAACTTACTGCCTCAGGATCTTTAGCGGGTTGATTCATGATCCAGTATGGTTGCTAGAGCTCTAGCTATCGTATCTATATTTCAGGAAACAAATTGGAGAAAGAGGAGGACGCTTTGAAACTACCCATCATATGGGCTTACATCTCTTTGGCCAAAGCTTAGTTATATGGTCACATGTAGCGCATAGGAGTCTGGGAAATGTAGTCGCTTAAATGGGCTACAAAGTGGCCAGCTAAAAATCAAGATTCTGTACTATAGAAGAAGGGGAAAATGGATATTGTGAACATCTAGTAGTCTCTATCACAAATTCTTTAAAAAAAGTAACATAAAAATTATAAAGAATGCCATGAATAATATGTACTACAGACAAAATCATATTTAAATAACTACTGTAGCACTGGAAAGAAAACTATTTCAAATATTTCTTGGTTTTAAGGACTATTTGACAAAGTAAGTTTTAATCTGTTCCCCTTCTCATCTCACAGTATCACCTTTAACTTCTATATGTAATTTGATAATAAAGATAATTCACATTTACTGGCCAACCTAAGCGCTAGAAAATGAGCTACATTTTAAAACCCTCAAGCCAAGCTTTTGAGGTGATTATAATTTATTCCCAAATTATAGAAAACAAACTAAAGGAGTAATTTGATCAAAGTCATAGAACTATTAAGTGGTGAATCCAAGACTCTAACTCACTCAAACTGATGAGGGAATGCTGTTCTCACTATACTATAGCACTATTCACTTACTCAATGATGAGTTATGCTACTTCTACATACAATTTGTATCTCCTTTACTTTCTGGTTTTTTTTTTATCCAGTTCCCTTTTTTTTTCTCATTTTCTAAACTGGCACTACATAAATAATCTAGCTTTTCTACTAAGAAGCAATTTAGGGTTAGTTAGTGTGTTCACTGTTCTTTGCCTAATATAGCCCTTTGCATAAAGTAAGTGCTCATTAAATAATTAGAGACAGCATATGAGATGGGTAGAAGGTGGTAATGGATAGTATACTGGTAAGCGGTTTCAAGTGAATGGTGGAGGAAGAAATAGACTATAAAGCATGAGCAGGCTGCCTGGTTGTTGCAGTTGGTTAAAGGCCCCACTCTTGAGTTTGGCTCAGGTGGTGATCTCAGGGTCAGGACATGGAGCCCTGCATGGGTCTCCACGCAGTCTGTTTACAGTTTCTCTCTCCCTTTCCTGCTGCCCCTCTCCCCTGCCATCTCACTCTCTCTCTCTCTCTCAAATAAATAAATAAATCTTAAAACAGTAATAGTAAAGTGTGGTCAGGAAAACAAAGCAGAAATGCCAGGTGAGTCTATACCCTTCAGCTTCACATGAAAAGAATAGAGATTAAATAAAGGTTACAAAGCTTAGCAGGATTTTGTGCAATTTTGGTTCTGATTGTTTGGTTTTTGTTCATTTGGGTTTTAATATCTGGGAATGTTGAAAATGATTGAGGTATAAAAAGTCTGAAGAAATAAGGAGAAAGGTAATGTTTGAAAGGAAGAAGACAAAATGTAAAAGTAACCCCAGAGGAAGTGGGATGGCATGAGATGAGGGGATAAATGAAGAGTAGAGCCTAAGCAGAGAGAGTGAAGTCCATTTTCCTGAGCTGTAGGGGATGACGGAGGCACAGGAACAACAATTAATCTCCTTTACAACAACCTGAGGTCAGGCACGATTGCTAGTTGAGGTATTGAGGAGGGAGAGGAGATATAGATGAAAAGGAATAAAAGAGGAAAAATGTTGGTGTCCAGCCAAGAAGGGACCCATGAACTGGACATGGGAGGTTAGGCACAGAAAAGTCATCAAAGAACATTGTTATAGACGGGCAAGTGAGGATGGTAGTAAGAGCCATACTGAAGGAGCTAGTGGAGATGTCACATGAGGAAAGGGAAACTACTGACATGAAAAGCAGCCAGTGAAATGGATGAAGATCAGGAGGAGAGGGCTGAGGTGTATGAGGGAGGTAGAGTCGAGTAGACTTTTCCTCTGATAAACATTCTCTAGTCAGGTCATTGCATTAGAAGGTCATTTGAAAAAATGTGCTCTTTTAGCATATGACAAAACAGGAAAAAAGAAGAACATTCCGTACAGATCTAATCTTTGGGTTATTCAAAACAACAGCATATTATTTATTATCATATTTCATAATCGTAGAGTCATTATTCCAAACTGACATTTCCCTCAAGTATTCCTTTTATTTTCCTCACCGCCACAACATTTGGCTTCCATGATACTCTTTACAAATTTATCTCTTTGGTTGAATGAAATCTTGAACTATTGCTCCATGAAATAATGAATAAATCAGTATGTACTCCAGATACAAGGCCACATCTCCACCACTGGTAACTTTTAGCTGTGGTAATGCAAATGTGAGATTTCTCCATGAAGAGATCTCTTATGGTTTCCATACCATTACAGCATTCATGTTTAATTATTTACCCAACATGGCATGGATTTCAAATCATTTATCCACCTTTCTTCATTTGGTCCCCTTTCTGGTAATGAATAAATATTTTCAAGAAGTTAGGAATAACCTTAGGAAAGCTTACAATTGTATTAGCGAATTTCAACAACTCATCCAAGAAAATTTTCATTGGGCTCTTATGATCCCAACACTGTGTGCGCACTGGAGACACAGTAGTACGCAAAACAAAGTTCCTACTGTCATGCACCTTAAACTCTGATGAAACAAGCAAACACTAAACAAATAATTTAGTTTGTGGTAGAGCAGTTGAGAATATGTGCCATGAGGAAAACAAAAACAAAGGAAAAGATAGGATAGATTGAGGTAGTATTAGAGAGAGGAGTAGGGTAGGGAAGGAGAAAATGCAATCTTACCTAAGTGTTGATAGAAGCCTTCCTTGTGAAGGTGGTATATGAGCACATATCAGAAGGAATTGACACAGTAATCTAGATATCTTTGAAAAGTAGTTCAGTGGGGCAGGGACTAACAGATCAAAAGACCCTAAGAGACTCTAAAGTTGGAGCGGGGATGGTCAGAGAAATGATGGGCCTGAGGAGAGGAAGATCTTGTTGACTTTTATAATATGGGAAGGCATCAGAGGATTTTGTGCAGAGCAGTAACTGATTGGGCTCACATTTTAAAAGGATCACTCTGGACATTCTAACACTCTGTGTTAAGAATAAACAGTAGATGGCAATGATAGAGTCCTACAGATGGTAGAAAAGCAATTGCAATATTGAAGTGAGAGATGATGGGCACTTGCTCTAGAAGAGCATTAGCAGAAGTATTAAGAACTGATGGGATTCTGGGGCACCTGGGTGGCTCAGTCATTAAGCGTCTGCCTTTGGCTCAGGTCATGATCCCAACGTCCTGGGATTGGGCCCACATCAGGTTCCCTGCTTGCCAGGAAGCATGATTCTCCATCTCCCATGCTCCGTGTTATGTTCCTGCTCTCACTGTTTCTCTCTCTGTCAAGTAAATAGATAAAATCTCTAAAAAGAAAAGAAAAGAAATGATAGGCTTCTGGGTAAATTTTGGATATCCATATTTGCTAGTGGATGGAATATGGGATATGAAAGAAAGGAGTCAGAAGTGACTCCATTATTTTCATCATGAGCAAATGGAAAGTTGGATGTGCCATTTGGGGCAATGGAGATGACTATAGGGAGAGCAAGTACATTGCTTCTCTATTGATGCTGTTAAATCTGGGAGGCTCAAAGATGATAAACTATAATGTAAGAAATAATACATAATTCTTCCAGATGGCTGAAGTTAGCTAGAAGAACAAGGGGTTGAGGACAGTTTATCCCAGTCTACTTAAATCGAATATTCATCAAACCCAGACTCATGAAGCAAAGGTCAAATATTTTGCTCCAAAAACCAAAGCAGTAGAGAGAGACCCCAGCTCTCATCTTTCTTATCTGTCACTTGTGGTCTGATGAGAAGTTCCTCTCTCAGCCAGGGTGTCCTCCTCCAAGCTGGGGAGACAGAAGCAATGGATAGAAGGCTAATTGCTCCTCTTGTATTGAGGTTCAATTAATGGTGACATCTGGTAACATCTTCATAGAAATAGAATTGAACCAATCCAAAAATTGGATTTGGTTCTCAAAGTTTCTTGAAGGAGGAATGGTGTGCAGTAGGACTTTGAGTAGGATTCAGGGGTATTTGTCTTTTCTTTCCTCCTGCTGCAGCATCACAAGTAAGGATCTGCACCTTATCAGTTCCATCTACCGTCACCCCCCATTCAGGGTTGTTCCACCAATAGCAGGAGTTCATTTCTAATTCGATTATTGGCTCCCAAGAAAAATCTAATACTTCTGGATAATGTTCCTTATTGGATCATCTGAATTCTCTTACGTAATGAAGGCAAGTTAATGATTTTGAAATAAAACATTTGCTGCTGTTTAAAAGTTGTATTTACTTTTCCTTATCCCAAATACAGTATGACTAACCTAAATATCTTTAACTTTTTCTGTTTCCCATTTCCTCTCTTTACAAGGCAAGACAGTCATTGAAAACATTCTACAAAGAAAAACAAAAAATCAAAAAACAAAAACAACTTCTCAATTTAGAAACATTTGGCCTTCATGTTCACACTCTTTGTTCTGTTCCCTTTCTTCTCATCTTTACTCCAGTTGTGG
This sequence comes from Mellivora capensis, assembly GCA_004024625.1. Lineage (NCBI taxonomy): Eukaryota > Metazoa > Chordata > Mammalia > Carnivora > Mustelidae > Mellivora > Mellivora capensis. The sequence goes on from PISX010003549.1 coordinate 68,649, forward strand.
AAGGGAGGCAACTGTGGGTCAAGCAAGAGCCTGAAGACCCTGATCCGGATTTTGATTCCTTAGCTACCCTGTGTTGGCTACCATAAGAATCAAAGGCTTTCATAAACTACTAAACGACCAGTTAGTTAATTAAGTCATGCATTTTTATTCCTTATTATCCAAGAGGACACTTTTTATGTTTATCTAGTTGCAAAGAAAAGAAATAAGCTTATGAATCATATCCAAAACAGATTACACTGTGAAAAGCTGGGAAGGGATATTGAAACTGGCATGCCATATGTTTTAATTTAATGTTTCTATATTACATATATATGCTAATATTTGAATTCATTTGAGTCTTTCTGTACCCCATATCTTTCTCCAGAAGGTGATTAAAGGAAGATATAGGATACTAAGTCGCAAATGTACATATATATGAAAATGAGAGAGAACACAAATAAGTGAAAAACGTGTGCAATGCACACTATTAGTCCACATGTGTTATTAACCAGATGTACTCTCCACAGACTTATGTTCTACTAGCCTCGTTTTTTTTTTAATAAAAACATTATAGTATTGATCTACTGTTATTGCCTTAAGTTCCCTAATCTTTTCATCTGCAGAGTTTAATCTGCTCTTTTTCCAGTTTTATTGCAATATTACTAAGGACATAGCACATATGTAAGTTTAAAGTATACAATGTAATGATTTGACATGCATATATAGTGAAATGATTACAACAATAAAATTAGTTAACTCCCCATCCCCTCACATAATTACCTTTTTGTGTGTGTGGTGATAACATTTATTTATTTATTTACTTACTTACTTATTGTTGTTGATTGATTAATTGTAGGAGAGAGAGTGCATGTGTCCATGTGTAAGCAAAAGGGAGAGGGAGAGAGAGAATCTCAAGCGGAATCTGGGCTGAGCACAGAGCCCTACAGGGATGGCTGAATCCCACAACCCTGAGATTATGACCTGAGCCAAAATCAAGAGTCAAATGCTTAACCGACTGAGCCACCCAAGCACCCTTGTGGTGATAACATTTAAAACCTAGTCTCTTCACAACTTTCAGGCATATAATACACTGTTATTAATTATAGTCACCATGATGTACATTAGATCCACAGAACTTATCTTATAACTGGAAGTTTACACCCTTTGAGCAACTTCTCCCCATTTTCCCCATTCCCCACCCCCTGGCAACTACCATCATTTTCACTATTTCTATGAATTCAGATTTTTAAAATTCCACATGTAAGTGACAATATATAGAATTTGTCCTTCTGTGGGTGATTTATTTTACTTTTCATAATGTTCTCAAGGCCTCCATCGATGTCATTGGTATATATAGATATCTATGTGTATAGATGTATAGATACATATATAGATCTCATATCTTCTTTACCAATTCATCCATCAGTAGACACTCAAGATTATTTCCATATCTTGGCTAATGTGACTAATGCTTCAATAAACATGGGGGTGCATATATCTCTAAGATAGTGGTTTCATTTCCTTTGGAAATATACCTAGAAATGGATTGCTAGATCCTATGGTAGTCCTATTTTTAATTTTATGAGGAACCTCCATACTGGTTTCCCACAGTGACTTCACCAGTTTGCATTCCCACCAACAGCGCACAAGGGTACTTTTCTCCACATCCTTGCCAACACTTGTTCTCTCTTGTCTTTTTGATAATAGCCATTTCTACAGGTGTGAGGTGATGCCTCATTGTGGTTTTGATTTGCCTTTCCCTGATGTGAATCTAATCTACTATTAATCCATCTAGCCAATTTCTTGCGGTTCCTTTCATGTTTAATCTCTTTCCTCTTTTATCAGGTTTACCGCATCCTCATCTAGGTTTTGCTGGGACTTTTTGTTCACAGCCTGCCACCCAGGAAAGGAGATGGGGCAGGTCCTGAGGGCTGCCTTTGTTGCCTTGTAGGGAGAGGCCTCTACGGCATCTTCCAGCATAGGAGATCTAATAGCTCTTACAGGGAATGGTGGGGTAGTTCTGAAAGTACTGAGTGTTCAGTGGTATCTGTATAGCCAAAATCCTGAAGGGCAGACACTCAGATATCCTCCATCCTGTATTGACGTATCCCAAGTTTCCCCAACCAGGGCCCTGTCTTTACCATAGCAAACCTGTCTTGGCTGATCATTTAACATTTAATAGCTCTGGATCTCTGCAACATTATCAAATCTTTATTTTGGTGTTCAGTTCTGTCTGCTGTTAGTTCTTCCACTGTAAGAGGTAAGGATCTCATGTTAAGCTACCAAAGGGGCCTCTGGTTTTCACACTTAGCCTTTAACTGCTTGCCAATGAATCTCAGTTTCTTCTTATCCCTCTCCAGGGTGTCAATACAACTTGGCAGAAACCAACCAGATACCTGCAGGTATTGTTCTCTCCCTATCTTTCAAATGACTGAACCAGGGACACCTGGGTGGCTCAGAGGGTTAAAGCCTCTGCCTTTGGCTCAGGTCATGATCCCAGGGTCCTGAGATGGAGCCCCACATCGGGCTCTCTGCTCAGCAGGGAGCCTGCCTCCCTTCCTCTCTCTCTGCCTGCCTCTTTGCCTACTTGTGATCTCTGTCAAATAAGTAAGTAAATTTTTTTAAAAAATGTTCAAATGACTGAACCATCACAACTAGAAGGGCAGTTCTTTCAACTGAGATGTTTTCCCAGGTCACCACTGGTGAACCTTCAGCAACCAGGGTACTGTATTGTGACAGGAGCTATGTGTGTCTCCAAATAGCATTCATAATGAGGTCCTCTCTGCCTGCTTGGGTAAGAGTGGGTGAGTCTCCAAGTCCTATCTTATCACCCTCTCCTCAGACCACTCCTGGTACTATTTATGTTGATGGGGTCCGTGATCAAAGGAGCGAGACTGATACAAAGCGAAGGTCAAGCAAAGCTTTATTTCACGCCAGCATCGAGAATCAAACAGACTGTCTGGGGCCGTCTCTTACAGAGAGAGTGACAACCCCCAGCCTCACAGACTAGCTTTTATAGAGCAAAGGCCATGTGGTTGAGCCTGGCCAATGAGATTGGAACACACAGAGAAAGTTGCATAGTCATGTTAGGTCACATGCAGGTGGCCAATTGAATTACAATTTACCCTATAGTAGCTGTTTGAACTAGCCTATCACTCTGGTCAGAATTGGCGCCCAAAAGGTGGGGTTTACATCCTTTGGTTGTTAGGGAGATAGTATGTGTGCTTTACTGATTGGATGTCTCCACCTGTCCTTGTATTTGAGCTCTGTTATCAGGGACTGGTCAACCATATTTTACTGGTTTCCCAGGCTTGCTTCTAAGTAAGTTCTTCTGGTGGGGTGGAGGGGGGGGGGGGCAGAGTCAGTTTAAGTTTACTGCACAAACAACAAAATGGCTATTTAACTGAAATGGAGTCGCTCTGGATAAGTAGGCCCTTACAATGTCACTTCAGACTTCCAAAAAGCAGACTCCAAAACAGTATTCAATGTGCAGGAGATTTATTGCAGAAGTTTGTATGAAAGAAAAGAGGATGAAGCTGAAGACAGAACTAAACTTCAGACTGAGATAAGACTTGACCTCTATAGATGAGTGGAGTTAGGAAAGACAATGAAGTAGGAAAATTCTTAGACTGCCCTGCAGTTTTAAGAAACTTCTGGCTAGGCAAAAAAAAAAAAAAAAAGTATCCTTGGGCCAAAGTCACACAGCTAAGGAGTCTCCTGTTTCACAGAAATGGATGTACATTATTTCTTCTTTTACCCCTGCCATGCTCAGTCACTAAGTGAGAACAGCCCATGGGAAACATGGCTATTATGGCCAATGTGGTTGTGGAACCAGAAGAGCAGACTCTGGGGCCATTAGTCAAGTATGTTCCCAGCAGCTGGAAATCCAAGCGCATTTTCATGGCCTGTTGCCTCCCCAGCTCCTTGCCAACTAGTCCATGGAAATGCTGCCCTCTAGAGTTCTGCAAGGCCCAACCCCTGCATGTCTCTGACTCCTAAAATACCTACGCACAAAATCACCTCTGTCTCCCATCCAAGTACTAACCAGGCCCGACCCTGCTTAGTGGAGAGGCAACATGGGGGACTAGGGGGGCAGAAAAAGAAGAAAAGAAACAAGATGGGATTGGGAGGGAGACAAACCACAAGTGACTCTTAATCTCACAAAACAAACTGAGGGTTGCTGGGGGGAGGGGGTCGGGAAAAGGGGGGTGGGGTAATGGACATTGGGGAGGGTATGTTCTATGGTTAGTGCTGTGAAGTGTGTAAACCTGGCGATTCACAGACATGTACCCCTGGGGATAAAAATATGTTTATAAAAAAATAAAAATTTAAAAAAGAATATCATAAAGAAAAAAAAAAAAGAAAAAAAAATCACCTCTGTCTTCAAATCCAGACAGTCCCATCCCTTCCTTGTTCTCAATTCATAAGACCTTGTTTCCTACTTCATTGGAAAAATAGACAAAATAAGAAAGGAACTTCTGCATGTTGTTGTGTACTTCTTTTCTTCCTGCTACTGGGAAGAAAAATCCTTGCACACTACAAAGGCGAACCCCACCACTTGGCTGTTCCCACGACCACTTGCTTATGACGAACAGCATTCCAGAAGTTCTCTCTTTCTCCTCTGCATTAGTTTCCCTCCTCTACTATATCATTCCCATCATAAAAAAACATGCTGTTATTTGTCTTTAAAGTTTTTATCAACCCCTCCCCCACATCCCAATCCCCTTCTAGATCCTAGGTACTAGTCAATTTATCTGTTTCCCTGTACACCAACACTTTCCAATTCCTCCCTTTACATTCTCGCTTGAGCCAATCAGACTATTATTCCCCACAATTCTATCAAAACAGTTCTTACTACAGTGTATTTGTGTGCTAGGGTTGCCATAACAAAGTACCACAGACTAGGTGAGTTAAACAAACAGAATGTATTTTCTCCTAAGTTCCTGAGCCTAAAAGTCTGAAATCAATGTGTCTGCAGGATTGCTTTCTTTTAAGTCCTGTCTTCTTGGCTCATGGATGGGCACTTTCTTCTGGTGTCTCCTCTCTGTGTATGCATGTCTATATCACAGTTTCTTGTTTTTATAAAGATACTTTTGGGAGACATAATTCAGCCCTAAGCCACTTTTGGCTCATGTCATGATCCCCGGGGTCCTGGGATCGAGCCCCACAATTGGCTCCTTGCTCTGCAGAGAGCCTGCTTCTCCCTCTCCCTCTACTGCTCCCCCTGCTTGTGTGCGCGCTCTCTCTCGCTCTCTCTCTCTCTCTCCTTCTCTTTGTCAAATAAATAAATAAAATCTTAAAAAAAATTTTTGAAAATTATGTCTCTTGTATTTGCATTTGATATATATAGTTTTCACAGAAAAGCTTACGTAGGGAGTTCTAAACCTATCGACAAGCTTCTGGCTCATGAACATTTCCCTGTCAAAGTGTTGCGCTGTAGCTTTTTCTTGACTCTAAGTCATGGAAATGGTGGACTGACTGGATATAAAGACATTGAGTCAGATTGGACATGCACCTGATATTTCCAGCACCAGAATTCTAAGAAAAAATGTGACAAATATTTATCAGCTATGATTTGATCAAAGGCATTTTATACCATCAACATCCCTTTTGTCTTTGACCCCAGAAGCAATTAACAGCTTTCATTCTTCTGTTCTTTGTGTGCTTAGGAGTGAAGGTAGGGGCTGGTCCTAGCAGGATAACGTATGTGGTTGGCATCTTTACTCTTGAGAAATAATTGTTTCCTAACTCCAGGGACATAGTTCCAGCAAAGCCTTACTTGCCTCTCTCTCTGCGAAGGAGGTTTAGGCAGCATATGAACAACTCTGAAATCTGGGATAAGACAAAAACAGGAGGCTTGAGAACGCTTGTCCTATTTCTCTTTATTTCTCAAACCTTTCCTTTTTCTCATCTTCCTGTCTTTTCTTCTAGCACTGTCATTCTTCTTGTTCCCTGTGTTCCTACGCAAATCCTTTGGGCAGCATAGAGTTACCAAGTTTCCCATGAGGGGTGCCACCACTGTTTGCATCCAGGGCTGGCTGAGGAGTTACTGACCTTAGAGCTGAGAAAGAGACAGGGAAACCGAGTGAAGGTTTCTCACAGCTGTTCAGGAACTCATCTGTCTCTTACTCATTTTTTTTTTTTTTACCACGTATCATTAAGATTTATTCCAAAACCTCTCTCTAAGGTACTTGACCTCCAAAAATATTACACTGCCCCAAATTAGAATGAGGATACCTTCACAGTGGGATGTTGTTTATAAAAAACAAAAGCAAAATCATACTTCTTTTATATGCATAGAGAGTCTCATTTTGGGCCAGAGTGTGTCTTCCCTTGGAGTCAAGATCAATGTATTTATAGCAGGAGCATCCTGAGAAGTGGCCGGGTGAGGAGGTCCTAAATCCTCCCAAGGCTAGAAGGAACCAGATAGAATGTGTTCCTATCAGTAGTTCTCAAACTTTATCAGGCCTCAAAATCACCTACAAGCCTTGTTAAAATTCAGATCGTTTGGTCCCACCCCTGGCATTTCGGACTCAACAGGTCGGGGCAGGGCCCAAGAATTTACACGTCTGAGTATCTTCCAGCTGTTAATGATGCTGTTCATCCACAGGAACCCTGACTTCGGACATTGCAAGGGAGGACTGTCTCTGAGGGCGGTGTGTAGGGTGATGTCCTGACCCCTTCCCGCCTCATGGATGGACACTATGTCCTCTCGAGACAGAGACAAAGTAAGTGAAACACCTCTGAGGCTTGGACTACTTGGTTTTCATCCCTTTCTAATTGAATCTAACAGGAGAAGGGGGAAGTTATTCTTATCCACAGTCAGAGCCCTCTACCTCGAGCGTTCAAAGGTTCTGAGGCATCGCAGGTAGTGCTTGGTGGGAACGATCAGACCGATGCAGTGCTCAGTGCTGGTGTGTCTGTCTCTTGAAACACGCTTGTTCTGTCGACGACGGTCGCGCTGGTGGACTTCAACTCCTTTGGTCAGAATTTTGCCGAAGGCCCTCGAGTGGCATCATTTTAGTATCAAATTATAGTTCTTGAACTTTCTATAATTTGCAATTTGCCGAATGACTGGGTACATGCTCCCAGGGTTTCAATAATGTGTACATTCAATAAATTAGAGACTAAACTAATTAATGCTATGATTCTTACTTAAAGAATGAGATAAAAAGCAAAGAAAAACATGACTTGCTTCAGGCCACAGAGGTTGGTGGCAGAATTAGAAATTGGAGAGAGAACACTCCCTAACCTTCCTAATGGATCACACACGTTTGTTACCATTAGATATTCTTTTAAACTGCTGACCGTTTTCAGATGAAAAAGGTCAATTCTGATTATTATTGCATGCTAGGGACACGAGGAAGAAAATGTGTTTGGCTAACTGGGAAACAGCTAAATCCACTGTTTTTTTGTTTTTGTTTTTATAAATCTGGGCTTGCTTTAGCAGGGTTGAAGACACAAAACTCCATGACAAGGTCTGTGGGGAGAAAGAGTTCTATTTTTCAGGAAAGAGAGTTATGAAGGAGAAGGAAGGTAAATAAAGTGTGCTGCTCATTTTGGGGTGAAAATGAAATCATTTTTCCTACAGTCTTTAAGGACAGATGAAATCTTCCTCCACAGAACAAATAAATACCAGGAAAAAAATGAGACTGTCACAGACGGAAGAGAAGCTTCCCCTACTATGTATAGGACCAAGAGTAGGTTTAAAATCATCTCCAAAGCTGGATTGTCTCTGGATTTATATAACACAAAGAAACTTTAAAAGGGGTATACAGAGTATAACTCTTCATAGTATCTTCAGAGAAGGCTTTGTTTAGAAGCCACAGCCCTAAATGCTATATAATATCCAGGCTCTAATGTTATTAGATTATTGAAACATGCATGGAGTTCATGAATGCTTTGAAAATATGACACAAATAGCATCAAACATTATATTTGTAGTTTCAGAAAAATGGTGGCTTTTCTAATAAAATTAATGTACCAGATCCGGCGATGGTATTAGAAGAATCATATGTCTTTTCACAAGTTTGGAAACTAGGAGAGCTCCAGCAAAGTGTGTATTGTGTGAATGCATTGAGGGATAAGATAGCTCTAAAGAAGGCCATCTTCATACTTTGGATGGATGAGAAATATTTCCTGAAGAAGTGGATACTTTCATCATTCTTCCAGCTGCTAAAAACTGGTGAAATTGAGGGCTCACTTTGCCTTATAGATGATGTTCAAAGTAAAAGTACATGGGGTGGTTTTGTAATTGTCACTACATGTTCAGGTATCTTCCCCACAGAGGTGGCTCTAAGGTATAGATCTAAAACTGAGCTGCCATTTAGCATTAGGTAGGGTGATTTTTTTAAAACCATGATACCCAGGCTATGTCCGAGACAATTAAATCAGAGTGTTAGGGATGAACCCTAGGTCGCGGTTATTGATTTTATTATTATTTTTACTTTTACAGCCATATTGAGGTATAATTGATACACATAGTTGACCCTTGAACACAGGTTAAACTGCATGGGTCCACTCATATGCAGATTTCCTATAGTACACTACGATCAATGCATTTTCTCTTCCTTATGGCTTCTTTAATAACATTTTTCCCTCTAGCTTAGTTTATTATAAGAATACAGTTGATAGTGTATATAACATACAAAATATGTGTTAAATGACTATGTTATTAGTAAGGCTTCTGGTCAACAACAGACTATTAGTTGTTAAGTTCTGGAGAGTCAAAAGTTATATGTTGACTTTCAGCTACATGGGGGGTATGCGTAGGCTCTTGATCCCCACGTTGTTCAAGGGTCAACTGTACAAAAATCTACATATATTTAATGTGTATAATTTGATGAGTTTAGACATGTGCAAACACTGATGATACCATCACTACAAGGTACTAGCCATATGCAACCCTCCCAGAGTTTTCTTGTGTTCCTCTGGGTTTGTTTTTTTTTTTTTTCTGTTTGTTTTATTTTGTTTTGTTTTGTGGTAAGAACACTCACATGAGATTTATCCTCTTGACAAATTCTGAGTGCACCATGTTGTTAACCATAGATTCCATGATGCTGAGCAGATCTCTAGCACTTATTCGTCTAGCAGAACTTAAACATTGAATACCAATAACCCATTTTCCCCTCTGCCCAGCCCCTGGAAACCACTATTATATTCTCTGCTTCTGTGAATTTGACTCTTTTTGATATATGTGGAATCATGCAGTGTTCATCTCACTATGACTAGTTTATTTATTTCATTTAAGATGTCCTCCAGGTTCATCCATGTTGTCACAAAGAACAAGATCTCCTTTTTTAAGGCTGAATAATATTCCACTGTGTGTGTGTGTGTGTGTGTGTGTGTGTGTATGTGTGTGTGTGTGTGTGTGTGTGATACTTTCTTTAGCCATTCATCTGTTGAGGGACATTTGGGTCATTTTCACTTCTTCAGAAGTATGAATAGTGTTACAATGAACATGGGAGCACAGATATCTCATTGAGATCCTGATTACAATGTTTGGATATCTACTTAGAAGTGAGATTTGGATATCTACCTAGAAGTGAGAGGTAGCTCTATTTTTAAGTTTTTGAGGAATCTCCATGCTATTTTTCATAGTTGTTATTACACCATTTCATAGTCCCACCAACAGTATTCCAATTTCTCTGCAGTTTCTCCAATGCTTATCTTTTTGTTTTTTAAATAATATTCATTCGAGCAGATATGAAGGGACAGATTATGGTACTTTTTTCTCTTTTTTCTTCTTCACTGTGATGTTTTTAACCTCAGAACAAAGAGTAAATCTTTTATCTTCCACACTTTCTTTATTGTACTTTTGATTAGCATTTTCCTGATAATTAATGACATTGAGCATCTTTCTGTACAACTGTTGGCCATTTTGCAGGATACAAAATTGATATACAAAACTGGTTGCATTTCCATTCACTAATAATGAACCATCTAAAAAAATTAAGAAAACAATCCTACCTACAATAGCATCAAAAAGGATAGTATACTTAGGAATGTACTTTCTTTTCTATAGAAATAGAAAAATAATTCTAAAGTTCATATGGGTTCATAAAGGAATTGGAATAACCAAAGGAAGCTTGGAAAAGAACAAACAAGGTGGAGGCATCACATGTTCTGATTTCCAAGCATATTACATAGTTGCAGTAATTAAAACATGCAGCATGGTACTGGCATACACAGACATATATATTAACAGATCATAATAGAGACCCCAGAAATAAACCTATGCATAAAAAAATCAACTGATCATTGACAAGGAATGGGGAAAGGATAGTCTGTTCCACAAATGTTGTTGGGAAAACTGGATACACACATGCAAAAGAAAGAACTTGGCCCCTTGTACTAAAGGATACTATGCTACTGGACCCTATACTAAAATCAACACAAAATGCATTAAAGACTTAAATGTGAGACTAGAAACTGTAAAATTCCTAGAAGAAAACATAGAGGAAAAGTTCCTTGACATTGGACTTGGCAATGACTTCTTGGAGATGACACCAAAAGCACAGGCAACATAAGCAAAAATAGACAAGTTAGGACAACATCAAACTAAAATTTTTCTGTACAGCAAAGGAAACAACCAACAAGAATAAAAAGGCAAGCTAAGGCATAGGAGAAAATATTTGCAAACCATATACATAATAAAGGGTTGATTTCCAAAAGGTATAAGGAACTCCTAAAACTCAATAGCAAAAAGCAAATGCCCTGGTTTAAAAATGGGTAAAGGACTTGAACATTTTCCCAAAGATGTTAGTTACTGTTTGTAAAGCTCTGAAGATGACTCCCTGTACAGCATTACTGCTTCTAGGGGTCTTGGGTGAAACTCCTGTATGTAATAGGTAGCTCCTAAGTGGCCTACCTGTATTTACCCTTTTTTACAACATGATTTGTCACAGGAGTCTGAGTCTATTCTATTGAGATTTTCCCTGTGTATAAACTCATTATTTTGGTAGTTACCACATATAGATACCCATAAATAAAATGCAAACTAACATAGAGTTTGGTTATCTATTTCTTAGAGTTGTCTCTGTTAGTTTCCTATTCCTGCTGTAAGAAATTACTACAGATATAGGGGTTTAAAACAACACAAATTTATCACCTTACAAGTTCTGGAGGTCAATGTCTGAAGTGAGTCTTACGGGTCTAACTCAAAGTCCCTACATAGTTGTGTTCCTTCTGGAGGTTCTAGGACAGAATCTGTTCCTTGCCTTTTCCTGCTTCTAGAAGCTGCCTGGATTCCTTGGGTTGTGACTCTAATCTCTGCTTCCATCATCACGTCTCCTTCTCTCTCACCTTCCTGCCTTTTTTTTTTTTTTTTTTTTTTTTGGTAAGGACCTTTGTGATTACACTAGGTCTACCTGGGGTCCACCTTTTTCAGGATCATCTTCTTATCTCAATATATTTAACTTAATGACATTTGCAAAGTCCTTTTCCATAAAAGGTAACATAAGCCCAGGTTTTGGGGAGTCAGATGTATTTGGGGGCCACTATTTTTTTAAAGATTTTATTTATTTATTTGACAGACAGAGATCACAAGTAGGCAGAGAGATAGGCAGAGAGAGAGGAGGAAGCAGGCTCCCTGCTGAGCAGAGAGCCCAATGCGGGCCTCGATCCCAGGACCCCAAGACCATGACCCGAGCCGAAGGCAGAGGCTTTAACCCACTGAGCCACCCAGGTGCCCCTGGGGGCCACTATTTTACCTACAATAAGGTAAATAAACTACCATGTGATGGGACATGACCAGAGCGTTATTGAATTTACACTGTATTAAGCTGGGGTCCATTTTGCCAGTCTCATTGGTTCAAACACTGATCATCAACACATATTCATAGCAGTGAGGATTGTGAGAATCTCTCTCCACAATGTCACATATGATCATAAAGTCAGCATTTGTCTCATTCAATTTCAATGCATTTGTTCAAATGAAATGCCAAGTCACAATTTTTTCCTTAAAAAATAGCTGCCAATTTGAGCACACTTATATCTCAGCATCCTTGCCAGGTTCAGTTGTTTGAATGGCAGAGGAGTGTAATCCTAGTGTGTATTCTCTGTAATGCTAGGACGCTGGCCCTCACGCTCACAAAATAGTAGAACATATGGTGCTCTAGGCAGTCCTCCTTGTGCTCATCATTCATTCAATAGATATTTTCTAAGTACTTAACTAGGTGTTGTAGTGTTTTAGTTGCTCAATCAAGAGACCCCAGAAATCACTCCACAGGATTCACATGCATACATGATAAAAGACTCAACCTTTGAACTCCTAACCCCAGAGAAGATCAACCACCAGGCTAGAGGGATTCATTTTGAACATCTCACATTCAGCGAATCTGGATTACTTGCTGGGTCACTATCACAGAGAGAGTGCTTCTGTGGAATAGAGTTGTGCCACCTCTCAGGCTTCAAGCCAGCCTACCTGTGGCTGGTTTTGACAGATGCTCATTCCTGGTCAAACTACTGTGGCCAGTATTGTCATGAGGGCTAAAGCATGAGGATTTGTCTCAAAGATCCCCCAGAAAGAGGTCTGGAGCATTCATGAGCATTCTGAGGGTTCTCTGAGTGAGGCAATGTCTATAGGGGGCAACATGTTTAGTGTATCCAGGACAAAACGCATAGGTTATTGCTGTTATTGCATATTTCACTCATTCTCATTTCTTATCTATTCTTTCTCCCTCCATATGTGTGAATACATTTCAACCCATTCCCTTTTAACTGAAAACTACTGTCATCTCACTTTCTAATTTTCTGATTCTTGCATCTTATGGAGAATGCAAAACAGATGCTTTCTAATATTCTGTTTTCTAGCATAATTTTTTAAACTATGGGTCACCTTTGTACCTTGAGTTCAGTGGTTTGTTGTGTTATGTTTAAGAATTCTAAGCTTTAATGCTTATAGTAGCAATGTCCACAATAGCCAAACTATGGAAAGAGCCTAGATGTCCATCAACAGATGAATGGATAAAGAAAATGTGGTGTATATCTACAATGGAATACTATGCAGTTATCAAAAAACCCCAAATCAGGGCGCCTAGGTGGCTCAGTGGGTTAAAGCCTCTGCCTTCAGCTCTGGTCATGATCCCAGGGTTCCTGGGATCGAGCCCCGCATTGGGCTCTCTGCTCAGCGGGGAGCCTGGTTCCTCCTCTCTCTCTCTCTCTCTCTCCCTGCCTCTCTGCATATTTGTGATCTCTGTCTGTCAAATAAATAAATAAAATCTTAAAAAAAAAAAAAAACAAAATCTTGCCTTTTGCAATGACGTGGATGGAACTAGAGGGTATTATGTTAAGCGAAATAAGTCAGTCAGAGAAAGACAATTATCATATGATCTTACTGATATGAGGAATTTGAGAAATAAGACAGAGGATCATAGGGGAAGGGAGGGAAAGATGAAACAAGATGAGGGGCACCTGGGTGGCTCGGTGGGTTAAGCCTCTGCCTTCGGCTCAGGTCATGGTCTCAGGGTCCTGGGATCGAGCCCTGCATCGGGCTCTCTGCTCAGCAGGGAGCCTGCTTCCTCCTCTCTCTCTCTGCCTGCCTCTCTGCCTACTTGTGATCTCTCTCTCTCTCTCTGTGTCAAATAGATAAATAAGATATTTTTTAAAAATAAATTTTAAAAAAAGATGAAAAACAAGATGAAACCAGAGAGAGAGACAAGCCACAAAAGATTGTTAATCTCAGGAAACAAACTGAGGGTTGCTGGACTGGAGGGCGGGTGGGAGGGATGGGGTGGCAGGGTGATAGACACTGGGGAGGGTATGTGCTATGGTGAGTGCTGTGAATCGTGTAAGACTGGGGAATCACAGACCTGTACCCCTGAAACAAATAATACATTATATGTTAATTTAAAAAAAAGAATTCTAAGCTTCATCTGGGATTATTCCCGTTTTCTTTTCCTTGAATGATTAAAAGTCCCTAAGACGTGGTGCTTATCACACGTAAGGTCAATGACTTTCGCTTTGTCTCTGTTACCAACTAGCAATTATTAGAATTTGCCTTTCATTTTTGAAGCCACTAATTAAATATTTGGTACCTATCTGGTATAGTTTTCCTGAACCCATTTTCTGAATTCATCCTCTACTCTGCCTAGATAGCTATGAATTAATTCCTAGATATTTGGAAGTCATGTGTAGTTCATCCCTTGTCCAGAACAGTGCTTAAAATCTACTAATGCATAGGTTTCTGCTTATAGGGGTCTTGCAGTCTTTCAATCCTTTCTTCATGTTCCAAGGTGCCACGTATCACCACGTGTTCACGCCCACACGAGCAGCATTGGATATTCAGAACTGTGGCTCCCAAATCGAGCTAGAAGAAGAGCCAACTTCATGGCTGTGCCATTGTAACTATCTGAGCAACTGCAAACCAGCTTTGCCTCTAGGGAGAACGTGAAGGGTAGAGGAGCAAGGGGTTAGGCTTCCAAGTCCCCTGTAATAGCTCAGAGTGTGAACACAGGGCACACTCTGCTTCACCAGAGATCACTGGAGGCTGAGCTCAGGCTCAGGCTCTGGAGGGATGAGGCTTTGAGCATCGTAGCATATGATGGAGAATAGTCCCCGCAGAGGCCATGATGCTCTGCCGGAAAGGGAAGCAGCTGGCAGGTGCAGAGTCCTCAGCAGGAGCCTGATCAATCAGACCATCCAGCGTCTCCTGCGGCCAGACCCACTTGTGAGCCCACAGGAGACACTTTCAGGAATAATTCCTGGGCTCTTCACAGAGGGCCACAATTTTACAGAACCAGCTTACACCAGAGTCAGGGGCATTTGAAGTTACTGCCATCAGAGACTCCATTTTTCCAGCAATCCAGACAAAGAGAGCCAAGCTTCTAGGCTTCTCTAGTCAGCAAGCCTAACTTTTCAAAAAATTGTTTCCCTGGTGGTGAGAGGGCCCTCTTTATTCACCTGGAGCACTGCTGACAGAGACAAAGAGCCTAGTCGTGCGAGGAGGCAAAAAACAGTAATGTCGGTGGAACAAGAACAATTCCCGAAGAGAGAGAAGGCGCATGCTCAAGGCATTGACATGGGCAGAGCAAAAGCTACAGATGCTACCCTCCATCGTAGGGGGTGCAGTGGGGGTGTGCAGTGGTTTCTCGGAGTTGAGGAATTCAGTGGGGAGTTATGAGAGTGGGCTGCATTGGATGGGGGTCTGGAATTCCAGGACCTTGGTGGAAACTGAGTAGTAAAGGCTTTTCTTTATTATTTTTAATTTACACTCACACTTTGGTTGTAGCCTCATCCTCTGCTACTGTAGAAGCCAGGGAGGCAGGGTTTCTGAAGTTTGCTCCATTACAGCGCTCAGTCCACAGAATAGAAATACTACCCAGGACGTGAATGGACGGTGAAGGCCTTATCTTTCCTGTGGTTCAAATTTTAGGTTAAAAAAGTAGGGGTATCATCTAAAGAAGATGGAAAAATAAGCTAAAGGCACCTCCAACAGAAAAAAGAGCGTGACAAGGAAAGATGTATGTCTTTTATGGCAGTAATCAAATCACCTCAGGAGCAGGAAACTACATTCAAAAAAACATCTCCCTGCATCCAGGCCTGATAATAAACCAGCAAGCAAAGCATAAGCAAATCCTGCAGCTAGGAGAAAGGCAAAATAGGACATGAGCCAGGGAAAATTTGCATGCAATGGGAGCGGGACCTGGAGCCTATCCCTACGTGGAAATCAGTGCAGAGATTCTGAATCTGTGTCCAAGAACATTCTTGGGAGTGGAAGGGTGATGGCTTTCCCCCTCCAACTCACTGTCTTCTTCATAATCATCTATGTGCTCGAATCCTTGACAGTAATTATGCAGAGCAACTTAATTTTTGCAGTGCTGAGCAGAGAGGCTGTCATCGATGGACTTGATTCCCACCTGCCTGGGCATCTGCTGCTTCTGTCTACAGTGGGTGTCGGTGCTGAACAATTTTTGCTCCTATTTTAACCCTAACTATGTGTTTTGGTACTAATCAATCACTAGTACTAGTGAAATTTACTAGTACTCTTACAGGTTAACCAGCTTGCTTGCCGTCTTCTACTGCATCAATGTCTCCTCCTTTACCCACCCCATGTTCCTCTGGCCAAGGTGGAGAATTTTCAGGTTCGTTCTTTGGCTGTTGCTAGATTCTCTGTTGATTTCTTGTGTGTCAATCACCATTTCAGCTATTAGGAATTATATGAATGTTCACTTAATCACTGTGCGGCTTTTCTCTATAAACAACCCTAGGATTGAGAGACTTAAGACGTTCCACCTGTATTTTACCATATCTTATCAAACAGTTGCAATTTTTATTTCTTTCCTCCTATTCCTGGCCTCCACCATCTCACTCAGCCTCCCTGTTCCAACACATGGAGTAGCAGCAACACCCCAGCACTAGCCACTACAGTTCCAGCGTGAAAGCTCACACTACTGCCCTAAAGTCTTGTGCCCTCTTCCTTATTTTCTTCACCTCTTACTTTCTGACCCTACTCATCTCTGTTATGAGCATCTCATTGGCTAAGAGGTCTTGGTTCTGGGTCTGGGAAGTTGTCATCTATGCAATAGTCCCAATTCACTCCTCTTCACTAATGCTGAGCAGCTCTAAATTGAAAGAGGTTTTTAAAGGTAAGGTGCTGGGGCCTAGAGGCTGCCTGAGGCACAGGGTACAACAAGACCCCTGGGCAAAGGGGAGTTTGCATTGACACGACTAATGCCAATAACCAGCACTGCTCTTGACATTCCCCCATGGGATAGTGATGCACCATAAATGCTAGCCACATTCTCCTTCAGGCCCCCAGTCACCTAACTCTAATCAATCCTCTCTCCATTCTAGGACACTCCTTTACCTTCCACAGTCACCAAGTTGGTCTCAACTTTCTCATGACTTACCCATAACTCTTAGTCCTGTCTACCCCTGGAATCTGACTCCCAGTATATTATACACAAGAGAGTCAAAACCATAATACCCATAGACCATTTTTATTTTATTCTTTTCATGACTGCCAGTTACTTTCCACATTAATATGAATCCCTTCCCCACACGAATTTATTGCCTATGCCCTGAATGCTCTCCATGCCAAGCCCTCAATCGACTTTCCTAACTTTAGTCAACAAAAGGTCTTGCCATCTCCCTCTCCACTGCTTCTGAATCTTTATCCAATGACATAAATTTCCTTGCTTCTCTGCCAAACACTGTTCCTTCACTCCTTTAAAACTCAAGTCAAAATGTAACTCTTCTTTCATTTTTGTTCACCATGACACTATACTCTTCCCAGAATAGCAGAATACTTCACAAGTCTGGGTTCACCCTTGAACCTATCCATATATTAATAACCAAATTGGATCAATTGTATATGGTTTCCATTGGCTGGATTCTTGCCCTTCTATTATACTTCAAGTTGGAATGAACTTTAGGAAGACTCCTAGATTGAGGCCTAGCTTCTTTTGGACATATAACCCAAGTGTCAGCTGGGAACTCCTCTTACTTTGTAAAATCTGAGTTACATTGGCTTAAATTTTCTGATCTCTTCTATCTGTGCTCTGTCACATTCCAAAGCCCTTTTAAAATGGATAAGAATATGAGAACCTCCTAGTCCTCAATTGAAAATCACCTATAGGACTTCCCCGTTCTCTAGAAGCCCTGTTCAGCCTCCTTAACCCCACAGATTTCTCTCATACCCTTTTCCTTGCAAGACTCAGTCCTACCTTCTCCCCATGACATCTCTTCCATCATTTCTCTCCTCTGTACCCTCACCCACTAGCAACAAAGTATCTTGGCAATAGCCGGCTCTCAGGCCTTTGAGCCTCAACTTCCAACTGCTCCAGACACTCATCAAGGTGTTTTCCCCTAAAGGCAGCTTCATCTCTGAAGGCATTCTGGTGCCAGAGCTTTCGCCTTTTATATAAATTGGACATGGCTGACGAACTGAACTGCTGGCTCTCTCATTAGAAGCCTGAAACACCTTCTGAGAGAAAACCGTCCTAGGAGAGAAACGATGTCAAGCTAGACTGTGAATGAAAGACTTAGGCCCTGAAAGGGAATGGAAATTCTCATCTGCTCTTGGTCTGTCACTCCAGTTTGTCTCCTGATCAAGCCATCCCTTGAATTCATACTTGCAAAGTAGAAGTACAATCTGAAAGAACACTTTCCACAGAGACTCTGTGCTGCTCGGCGTACCTCAGCAGCACAGCTGCTGTTGCCCAGAGAGGGCACTGAAGTCTGTTTTACCACTTCACCACAGCATCTGTGAGGACTTGGCATTTCCCAAGCTCCAAGGATTCAACTCTGGTAGAAGGTGGGTGGGACGTGGCGGGTGCCGTAATATCTGGGGAGCACAATCATAACCCAGTGAAGTGGGACTGGGAAGAGAAAAGGAAAATAAGAGGTAGATATCTGCCTTGTGTTATCAGACAGGATGCCTCCAGGAATACTTAGGAAGCTGGTCATGGGGTGAGTTGCAAGGATTTGGGATTCCAGTGGGATAGGTGGGACAAGAACTGGTAGAATTTAAATTACTGTCATTGGTCAATTGTAGCATCCATATCTTGCATGCTGTAAAATCTCAGAAAGCTGAAAAAAATAAAAACTGTAATCTCCATATATGTACAGAGAACAGGAGGGTAAAAAACAAAAAACAAACAAACAAACAAAAAAACACTTCCCCTCAAGTACCACATACATAGACACTCTTCCAGAAGTGGTTAAATATTTGTCATACTCTCTCTTCTTTTGTGTAAAGTGCAATGGAAAACTTATTCTGGATATACATAAGGTATTAGGGGTAGCTGAAGGGATCCAGAAATCAAAAAAATAATAAGATAGAAACTTAAAAAATAATAGGACAGAAATAATAACTATCCCTTATATTTGTGGCACCTAATAATTCACAAAGAGCTTTCACATACATTTTATCATTTCCAACCAAAAAGACAAGTCAAGATCATCCAATCCAACTCAGCTGGAAAACAGACCTAAAAAGGTCAGTGAATTACCTAAATTCATACTGCTGGTTAATACCAGACCTAAGAATCAAAGGAAAAGAAAAGGAAACCAAGGGATAAATTTTAAAGAAGCAAAGAGTTTTGATTTGGGAAAAGATGGTTAGCACTTAAGAAGGGAAATACTTTATAAAGAATAACAGTGATGTTTGGACCAAGAATAAGGAAAATTCTCTGAGAGTAGAAGTTAGCTAGAACTTTTCCAACTTTTAAATAGTCTACCCTATATAATACTCATTTTTTTAAAAGATTTTTTCTTTATTTGAGAGAGAGAGATAGCAACAGAGATAGTGAGAGAGTGCATGAGCTGAGAGGAGAGTGAGAATTAGGCTCCTCGCTGAGCAGGGAGCCCAATGTGGGGCTTGAACCTGAGCTGAAGGCAGCCAGCCGCTCAACCTACTGAGCCACCCAGGTGCCCTTATATAATAGTCACTATTAACACACATACATAGAATATATTTGCCTGGTAAATTGTAATAAACAGGGAGTAGAAAGATAAAGAAGGCTGTGACCCTGGTTTTTAGGAGCAGATGTTTAGAAGCCCATGGGTGGTGGTGGTGAACTCAGGAGGAGCCATGTGGGTGCTGCAGCCCAGCACCTGTATGCACCCATATACTATGCACACACCAAAACTCTCCACCCTTCACACAATGCCCCATGAACTGAAACCTGAAACTCTACTGTATTTGTTGGTGAGTTACAAGTGTGTTTTGGTCAAGCCTGGTTTCTGTGTGCTCTCCCTGTGTAGCTGCACCACCTCCCCGGGGACCGCACACATGGAGCCAGCCACAGAGTCAGGGAAGATAAGGGTTTGGCACTCAGGGCATTGGAGGTGCCTGTGGGTCAGCAGGAGTGAACCTCAGGTGAGGTTCTCCCAGCAACTCAACCCTATCCCTTTAACGTCCTCTGATATTCTTTTTTTTTTTTTAAAGATTTTATTTATTTACTTGACAGAGAGAGACCACAAGTAGACAGAGAGGCTGGCAGAGAGAGAGGGGGAAGCAGGCTCCCGCAGAGCAGACAGCCCGATGCGGGGCTCGATCCCAGAACCCTGGGATCATGACCTGAGCCGAAGGCAGAGGCTTAACCCACTAAGCCACCCAGGTGCCCCGTCCTCTGATATTCTTATGTGCCTCTTTTCCATTCTCCTCCCTACCCCGAGTCAGGGAAATCCTGCTTGAATACTCTGGGTGTCATAGGAAAGTAGTGTCCCCCACAGCTGGGGAAATCAAGCACCCACTCAACACTTTCTCTTTCTCCTATGGCAGAGGTGGCCATATCTATGCCAATGTCCAAACTCTTCTTTTTTTTTTCTCTCTCTCCAATGGAGTGCTGGAACTTCTCCTCTGGAGAACCTGACTCTACAAAGACTCTGTCACCAGTGAGTGTCCACCTAACTTGAGATCCACGTGCTCCTAAATGGCAGCTGAATGGGGCTGAAGCCAGTTCACAGGCTCCTGCCGGCTCCATAGCCCAAACTGATGTCTGTTTGCCTATTTCCTGACCCACAGGTGGACAAGCCTCCTCCCAGGTCCCCTGACTTCTAGTGCTGGATCCCACAACTATCACAGAGGTACTTCTATTTGTGAGTGGATGCTGAAGCTTAGTTGTTAAAGGAGGGAGAGGTGTTCTGGGTGGATCAGTCAGTTAAACATCTGACTCTTGATTTCAGGTCAGGTCATGATCTCAGGGTGGTGAGACGGAGCCTGGGTATGGCGCCTTGCTGGGTGTGAAGCCTGCTTAGGGTTCTCTCGCTCCCTCTGCTCCCGCCACCCTCTAAAAAAATAATTTTTTTAAAAGAAGCATCTTATGTCCTTGTTCCTTAAAAAATGAAGGCTATCTTATGCCTCCTTGAGTTGATGTCACTCTATCAGCTCCATGACAATGCAGCTTTCTTCACATAAGAAATTCAATTAATGTTAAATGGTGATGGTGACAATGGATGATGAGTAACAACACTGAATTCCGTTGAGACAACACAGGAATTGCCTCAGATATCATTTATTCCATAAATATTTACCATCAACCTACTGTACACTGCTGGGAATATGAGGATGGGCTTGCAGCTGTACCAAGTGGGGCTCCTCCTGGGGAAAAAAGGGCTCCTCCCTGAGACTTCACACGAAAGTTTTGTTATCCATGTGAGACTGCTTAGATTAGCTTTGGCCCTTCTTGCTTCAAGAGAATCTATGGGTCTTCCACAACAGGGCAAGAGCCAAAAGGAGCTCAGTAGTAAGTGCCTCTCCCAACCATACCAAGGAATGATCAAGTGCAGAAATCCTATCTTGAAGAACAGGAAACAGCCTGCATTTGCACTCCTTCCCCAACAGAGGGCACCAATGGCCAGATTACAATAGCATCAGGCAATTAGACTTTAATTTTATACTCCCCTCCACTCAGTGGTCCTCTAAGAGCAAGAAGGGATTGGGAGGGGGAAGTGAAAAAAACTGAACCCACACTTTCTTCCCTGCTGATATCCAACCTCTGTACTAGACCTAAGATAGGAGAAGAGATGAAGGTTTTAATTAGATATGACATTAATGTTGATTTGGACTCTTTAAAACTTGAAAATGAGACAAGGCTTTGAAACCTGTGGAATCTATAATGACAGCAAGAGGTGAGAAAAGATGATTTCTGGAATATGTTTGGAGGCAGAGGTTGGAGAAAAGCTTGTTTCTTTGGAGCTCAGTCTATTCAATAAATTTGTTACACGAGACTTGAAAGTCAGAAGATGTGAAATACCTCTATATTTTCTTTGAGATTGCTTGTCCTATGTTGTGTAATACATTCCCCATATAAAAAGACCTTGAGATAAATTCCTTTCTCCGAAGGAGCTAAATCAAAATTCAAGGTAAATGCCTACCTCCTTCCTTTTCTTGCCACCTTGGCCTCCAGGACTCCCTCTCCCTGAATCCAGATCGAGCAGCCCTCAACTGTGCCCTGGGCGAAAATCATTTTCTGAGGTATTCTTGACACAGAGTTCTGCCCTCCTGCCCATTCTGGTGTTTGTGTTTACATTCTGTTCAGCATGCTATTGCTCTATTAATGGTCCTTATTGATCTTGGATCTCAACTGCAAATTGTGGCAAGTTCTTTCCAGAATTGGTCTTGTGAAAGATAAAGAAAGAACAAGAGAAAACAAAGAAAGTTTGCCAGGGACAATGGAAGAGTAACATCGAAGCAATAAAACAATCATGACATAACTATATTTGCAAACCAATTTTTAAAAACTGTTCAGATTTACTTTTATTCCAGAAACACATTTTAAAGGAGAGAGTTTAGGGAACTCTCTCTTGTAAAGCCTAGAGGAGTATCTGCTTACAATCAGTGGAAAGTAAGTTATTCCTGTGACTATCCTTAATGTCAAAATGCTTCCTAACAGGAAGAGAAAAATGCATCTTCTTTGGCCTTTCTAGAAAGAGCTTTAAATAGAATTCTTGAGACACATCCACCATCTATTAGTCATGTCTTAAATTCCCAAAGCAACATTTTTTTAAGATTATTTACTCTATTTTTAATAAAACTTACAAAATTGATCCTAAGTGTGAATTGACTTTTTAAAAAATTTTCATTTCTTTTCAGCGTAACAGAATTCATAGTTTTACACCACACCCAGTGCTCCATGCAATGCGTGCCCTCCACAATACCCACCACCTGGCTCCCCCAACCTCCCACCCCCCGCCCCTTCAAAACCGTCAGGTTGTCTTTGGGGGTGAGATGAACCATGAGAGACTATGGACTCTGTGAATTGACTTTTTGCTAGTTTTAGTGGCAAGGATATAGTTGTATAAGCTATTTTGCAGTGCCAAGTTTCCTCAAAAATTTTTTTTAGAGAAATTATATGAAAAATGACAGAGTACACTGGTAGGATAAGAGATAAGTTCCTTATCATGAATTAAGTTTTTCTTTAAATTTTAACCTAAATGATAGATTTTTTTAAAAGATATTTTTATTATTAAAAAAGATATCTTTATTAAAATATGCTAGATGTAAGAAACTGAAACACAGCCAAGATACAGTCAAAATGACTGCAAATAATCCCCTACATTCACAAGGAAAATAGATCTCAAATTTTAAGTTTCAAATTAGAAGAAAGATAAGTTTCACAAGCCTTCACTCTTAACATCTAAAGATAGACTGTGTAGGTCGATATTTCTTGAGAATATTGGCAGATTGGTGTTGTCAGTACTTGATGGTTTGAATGAGGCCCACTCCCAGAACTTGGAAATAAGATTATCTTATAAAGAGTAAATCATGGAATCAACTTTCCTCCCTACTTTCTGCTCTAAGTGTAGAAACCTAAGAATTAACCAGAAAATGGGTGCCTAGAGCACAAGTTTTTAGTCAGTATATAGTTTCAGGGAGGGCTAAGAAATGAGGCGGAAGCAACGCAACCAGCAGAAATACCCAACCACACCACAGAGTTATTCCAGCAACACCATCTGCCACTTGGCATCCATGACGTTAGGGAACAGGCAACAGAACTTGCATCACATCTGCCCCGAGAGCCTCAGATGCCTGTGACCCAAGATCAGATCTCACCTCCACAGCCACCCCTCCCCACCACCAGCCACTTCCTCCTTGCGCGACTCTGGTGGGCACCTCTGCTTACTGAACCTGGATCACACATCCATCACTAGCTGCCGAGTCTGAAAAATGCCATGTTTCGTATTCCAGCCCTCGCTGAAGGCTCATAGGGAGGGAGATGCAGGGGGGTACAGAGTGAGACAAAGCAGTCTCTCCAGAACTTTCTTATACAAATACCTACATTCTATAATTTATAGACCTCACACATCTATTACCAGTTTTCACTAAAAAATAACTGGTGAAGTATAGCCAAAAATGTGTTTGTACCTGAAGTGGATATGAAAATAAATCATGAACCTTCGCAAGCAATGGATACCAGGAAAAAAAAAATGTATATATGACATCAACAAGGATAACTAAATATGGCTACCTTGACATTTGTTAAAATCAAGGATCCCAAACTCTAATAATTTCAGGACTAGTCATATAAATATGTCCATGTCCATGTAAGACAATGGTGAGCTTGGCTGTCCACACTGTACTGCTCCCCATGTCTCTTGTGTTCTGATGTAATGGCAGGGAAGGGGAAGAAGAGATTACTAGCTGTAGTAGGTGGGCTTCATTTGCTTCCCTGATCCATTTTATCAAGTCAGTGCTCTTAGCTCCCAGCTGTTGTCACTACCAGCAGCTAATAGCTCACAGGAGCTCCCTTCTTAAAAGAATTGCCAACAAGCGGCAGAAACAGCCTTAGTCAGGAAACTATTTTCAGCCCACATATTGTAGCCTACAGCCAATAACTGAACGATACAGAGTATAAAAGTCCAACCCCCTTAAGCTGGACTAACTCTGTGGGACAATTGATATTCAGCAGTCCCTCTTGGCTCCTAGCTTTACCTCCCACCTGCCCAACCCAGCATCCCTCACTTATTTTCTCCTGAGCATGCTCCTTCAGTACATCATTTGAACAAGAAGCTGCTCCAGTTTTCTTTCCAGGGAATCAAGGTGAGCTAAGAAACCAGCTAATTTCGATATTGTTGTAGTAGAAAAATACAAAAGGGCAAAGAAAAAGAAGGCACAAAGAATTAGTAAAGAGAAATATGAGAGCTAACAGTATAAAAAAATGGGTGTATGTTGAACTCCAAGCCCTAACAGTAGATAATAAACCTTATTTTTAATTGTACATGTAACATGTTATGAAAATTGACCACACATAAGACCAAAGAGGAAAAAAATCCAAAAGTTTCAAAATGAAAAGAATATTAACAGCATTATTTGACACAATGCAATAAAGCTAGACATTAATAATTTTTAAATGTTTAAAAGGACATTTTTACATAAATATTTGAAAAACATACTAATAAAACAACTCTTGAGTCAAGAGAGAACACAAACAAGTGGTTCATCTCCCCCCCAATTTCCCTCAACTCCCTTCTCCTCTCCATCTCCCCATGTCCTCCGTGTTATTTGTTATGCTCCGCAAATAAGTGAAACCATATGATAATTGACTCTCTCTGCTTGACTTATTTCACTCAGCATAATCTCTTCCAGTCCCGTCCATGTTGCTACAAAAGTCGTGTAAAAACAACTTTTTTTTTAAGATTTTATTTTTTGACAGAGATCACAAGGAGGCAGAGAGGCAGGCAGAGGGGGGGGGGGGGAAGCAGGCTCCCTGCTGAGCAGAGAGCTGGATGCAAGGCTCGATGCCAGGACCCTGAGATCATAACCTGAGCCGAGGCAGAGACTTAACCCACTGAGCCACCCAGGTGCCCCAAAACCAGAAGTTTTAAGGAAAATAATGAAATTACTTTGTGAAACTGAGCAAAATCAATTTTTTAATAAAAATATTTGTTTATTTCAGAGAGAGAGAGAGGGTGCATGCTGGGGTGGGGAGGAAAGGATGAGGGAGAGAGAGTCTCAAGCAGACTCCGTGCGGAGTGCAGAGCCCACAGAGGGCTCGATGTCAGGATCCCGAGATCACCCCTCCCCCTCAGGCGAAACCAAGACTCGATGCTTAACCGACTGCACCACCCAGACACCCCTGAGCAAATCCATTTTAAAATACAGATGAAACAAATCATTCTCTAAAATAATACAACGAAGGGACTTCCCGTTTGGGGCTCCACGTGGAAAGAGCTTGGAAGTTGCCATTCTAGCCCAACAGAAGTAAATTGATGAACGGACTGAACCGTGGCAAAGATCACCTGGGCCAGACAACACGGTTGACCTCATCCGTGGGATGTCATGTTGACGGCACCGGCGCTTGGTTCGAAGTAATGAGAATGACGCTTTATCTCGGTGGTCTTCCTCCTAGACACACAGTCTGAACATGAGGGAAAAACAGACAAGCCACAAACTGAGGGACGTTTTACAAAGTATCTCAGCAGTACTCCTCAAAAGCCCTCAAAAAACTCTGAGAAACCGTGCCAGACCAAAAGAGGCTAAGGCACCACTATGACTAAATGCAATGTGATATCCTGGGTAAGGTTCCAGAACAGAAAAAGGACACTAGGGAAAAGCTAGTGAAATTTGAATAAACTTCAAAAGTTAGTTAATAGTAACATATCAATGCTAGATCCTGAGTTGTGACAAGTGGGGTGTATGTACCCTAATTAACAATCAGGGAAACCAAGTATTAGCATTCTTTGCTCGATCCTTGAAACTTTTGTAAATCTAAACTATTTAAAATCAAAGTTTATTTTTAAAGAGCAATTCCGCTGCTTCATATTTCCAATATTTGGGTTAATTCTTTGTCTCTCGAGAGTGATTCTGTTTTTGTTCCTCGTGTTTCAGGTCTTGATTGAAGGACAGACCTCTTATATAGAGTTTCGGGTAAATAATATTTGTACCTAGAAACAGCATGTTCTAGGGGCGCCTGGGTGGCTCAGTCGTTGAGCATCTTGACGTCGGCTCAGGTCATGATCCCAGTGTCCTGGGATGGACCCCCCTGTAGGGCTCCCTGCTCAGTGAGAAGCCTGTTTCTCCCTCTCTCTGCCCCTCCCCCTGCTTGTGTGCGCTCGCTCTCTCTCTCTCTCTCTAATAGATAATCTTGAAGAAGAAGGAAGGAAGGAAGAAACAGTAATGTTCTCTCTTCTGCCAGGGTGCAAGTATGGTGGCTAACATGTCCTCCTGCCTTGTTCTACCCTAGGATCCCCTTTCCATACATCCCTTCCCTCCTGGGAGGAGGTTGTTCCTCCATAGGTTTCAGACTATTCAATCACCTGATGTCTTTAGCTCTCTTATGGGTTCAAGGAAATTTATGACTTTGTCATTTATCCAGCTCTTTCTCATTGATAGATGGGAGCATATTCTTTTCAGCTTCCTACATCCTAGGTGTGAGAAAAAACTCCAGAGATTTCTAACTTTGTACACTACAATCAAGCAGGCATCTGGGAGGAATGAAATGGATGAAAGTGATTAGAATCATATATTTTTAAAACAAGAGATTCTGAAGGCTTGAAAAGAATCACAGAATCTTACCACTACAAGGAATATATTAGCAGCCATTTATCCTAGATAAAATCTTTAGGCCGTGTCCTGTTTTTTAAAATTAAAATTTTACCCCTCACATTCCCTCCAGAATCCTCTAGTTAAAAATCACTATGTTTCCTGCACATCCCTGTCAATCAAAAAATATCTATCGTACTTTTCTTTTGGCTGAAATGAAAAGCATAGCAAATGAAAAGTTACAACATTGAGAATGTTTTCAAACTCTTCATAAACGTCTTTCCTGATTCTGGTCACACCACTATATGGTATCTTCCCCCTCCTCAGTTAGAAAATAATTCATTGGGGCACCTGGGTGGCTCAGTGAGTTAATCCTCTGCCTTCAGCTCAGGTCATGATCCCAGGGTCCTGGGATAGAGCCCCACATGGGGCTCCCTGCTCAGCAGGAGTCTGCTTCTCCTTCTCTCACTCCCCCTGCTTGTGTTCCCTCTTTTGCTGTGTTTCTCTCTGTCAAATTAATAAATAAAACCTTAAAAAACAAAACACATCTCTTTGCCTTCAACAGCATTTTTGTATTACTAGCTCATCATTTCTGATGATCAAGGCCTGAAGCTCCTGATGCTTAACACTAAAATATTAAAAATCAGGAGCTGCCTGTGTGCTTGTTAAACTATAATTTCCTTTCTGGAGATATAAACAGAAGAAACTCAATGTTGAATTCACTTTACACTAAATTCGAGTGAAGAACCAGTAGGTAGCAAGCTAACCAAAGTGTTTTATTTTTGCCTGAATAATTTCCTTTAGAGAATTATTCAAGGACAAGAGATAACCTTTTTAAACAAATTATTCCCATGCATGTAAAATTATATGAGCAGGAATAAATCAAAATTTATCCACAAACCTATGACTGAGAGTGGAATCATTGCTCCATACCTCTTGAGAGTATGTCTAAGACTGAACTAGGTCGAGAGCCTCTTGGTGAACTATCTGGGGCTACATACTTCAGTGGAAAGATACTTGTTTTACATGAAAGGAGTTTCTAATGAGGGAACTTTGTCTTTTGTAGTAAAGATGAAAGGCATTGAAGTTTGGTTTTAATTTGGGGGAAAAGGATGAAAACAGCAGAGACCTGTTTTGTTTTGCTTTTTAAGTTTTTATTTACTGCAGAGAGTTCTTTGAATTCTCCTACAAACTACCTCCTGAGCTTGTATTGCTGACTCTCAGGCAGTGGGGGTTTTTTGTTTTGTTTTGTTTTGTTTTGTTTTGTTTTTGGCAGTGTTTCTTAATGTTTGGCTCAAGATTCTTGGAGTCAGAAGTGCTTGAAGTTAAGTGTTTAAAGTGCTAATTCCTAGGCATCCTTGAACTTAGAGAATTCATATGTTAAATGTGGAATCCAGAAAGTTACATTTTTAAAGGCCTTCCAAATTATTTAGATGAACATTGACGTTGGAAAAATCAGTGCCCTAGAGTATGGGTCCATGATCTTTTCTGGAAAAGGCCAAATACTGAGTCTTCTTATTTCACTTTTAAACTACTTTTTTGAGGTATGATTAATATGTAAAAAGCTGTACATATTTAATGTACACAGTTGTAGGAGTTTGGTGGTAAGTACAAACCAATGAAACCATCACCATCATTAAGATCATAAATATATTCATAACCTCCCACAGTTTCTTCCAGCCTACCATTGTTGTTTCAGTGTGGTAAAAAAACTTTTCAGGGAAGGTCTATCCTTTGAGCATATTTTGAGTCTACAATACGGTGTTGATAGCTATAGGCCTGTGCTGTCCAGTGGATTGCCAGAACTTATTTCTCTTGCAAAATTGGAACTTTGTGCCTTTGGCCATTACTTCCCCCATTTCCCTGCCCAGCCCCTGACAGCCGCTTTTCTACTCACAGTTTCTGGGAAATTTGATTATTTTAGATTCTACTTATAAATGATACCATATAGTATTTGTCTTTCTGTATCTGGTGATTTCACGCAGCATAGTGTCCTCTAGGTCTGTCCTCTAGGTTGTCACAAAGGACAGGATTTCCTTCTTTTTCGAGGCCAAATATCCCGTTTTGTGTATACATCACTTTTTCTTTAGCCATTCATCTGTCAGTGGGCACAGGTAGTTTCCCTATCTTGGCTATCGTGAATAGTGCTGCAAGGAATATGTAAGTACAGATCCCGGTTTTAATTCCTTTGGATAAATACTGACAAGTGGGATTCCTGGATCATCTGGTTGTTCTGTTTTTCAGTTTGGAGGAGATAATGTGATTTTAGTGTGCATTTAGCTAGAGAGATAAACAAAACCATACTTTTATCCAGAATTTTTTTGTGCTGTCTACTTATTTTTTTTAAATTATATTTATTTGACAGAGATCCCAAGTAGACAGAGAGGCAGGCAGAGGGAGAGGGTGAACAGGCTCCCTGCTGAGCAGAGAGCCCGATGCGGGGCTCGATCCCAGGACCCTGAGATCATGACCTGAGCCAAAGGCAGGGTCTTAACCCACTGAGCCACCCAGGTGCCCCTGTGCTGTCTACTTTTAAAAGAAACTTAATCATTCTAATTGCATTTTTAGTAAGAAAACTTAGAAACTCCAGTCATAATTAAGTGCTCCTTTTATTTGTAGCTTATTTAGAAATTGCCTCTGACTTTTGGAGCTCTGGGGACAAATTATAATACTCCCCATTGAAATCTCTACCCGTCGTCTTTTGGCTTAATGTCTTTTGACCCGATTCTTTCAATATTAAGGGAGAGAAAGATGAATGTACTCTTATGTTTACAAAACTTATTTCGTACCAAATTTCTATAATTTTCTAGAACCAATATCTGAACTTTAGTATCAACTTTATTTTTATTTATAGCAAAATATTGCTATGCCCAAGAGGCACAAGTTTCTTTTTAAACGTAAACTTTGATCAAAGGCATTCTTAGATACCACAGGTTGCCAGCGTCACACCTCTCTTTCTGCCTTCACTATGCTCATGGCCTACTTCCCACAACCACCACACAAATTCACGCACACTCACACTGACACACGCTGCACATCCTCTTTTTCCATGGACACCTCAATATTGTTGCCTGGGCTTTGCCCATTTACTAATCAGGTGTTTGCCTTGGAGAAAATCTAAGTGATTATAACAGAGAAATAGGAAGAGAATTGAAAGGAGTGGAGAAAGCGTTGTTTGGGGCTCATCATGAAACAGACTGACTGCATGAAATGAACTGTGTAAATCTTTGTCTCCGTGATCTTGAAAGAATTGACAGCACGGATGTGTTGATACAGACTTTGAGAGCAAGGAGAGATCTTTGAGTCCTCTAGTACAAAGCCCTCAGCAGAGAAAGAAAAAAATAATAGGAGTAGAGAGTAGGTGACTTAATTCAGGAATTTAAGTAGCTGGTGGGGAAATGAGAATTAGAAACTGTATTTCGATTATGATGCCGGTTTTTTTCTATTCACACACCCTTAGCAGAGTGTACTCGTCCTAGCCCATATGAGATAAGACCGCTATTTCCAGACCCCGTTTTCCGCGGTATCAGCACGGCAAGAGTAGCTGTGTATTCACCACTGCCCAGGGTTCGGGGGAACTAGCTATATTCAGAATGCACAAGGAAAAGAACTATGATTAGTTTATGCTGATTAATTTGGGTTTGTTTCATAAATATACCAGGAGTAAACTAAATAGTAAACCGTATCGCTTATCCCATAACCAGGCCTCACAGAGTGCTGGAATGTTAGTGCAAAGCAATTCTAGGGACCTCAATTTTTTGTTCCTATTCAGCAGTGACATCTTTGTTCCCTAGCTCAGTGTTCTGATATGATGTTGACTCAGCTACTCTCCAAACTTAATGCTCTTGTTTTTACTAATAATAGATTTTCCCCCTTTTCTCTGTGCATATGACCAATACCAATTCCCTTAGAAAAATGACAGTCACTGTTTGATATGGAACAACCCACACATGACAGAACACTTGTACCCACTTCCAAGGCCATGACTTAACCCCCCAGATTTGGCTCTTTTAGGCCTGATGCTCATCCCTGTTTCAATCAGTCATGGCTAGGTTTGTGGCATAAAACATGGCTTCATGTAACCGAAAGATTCTTCGGTGGAAACCATGGGTATAGCAGCCCTATGGTTTCCAAAAAGGTCATTGTAACCACAAGCCCTTCACATGGTCCAGCTTATGAGGAAAAAAGCTTTAAAAAAATACACAATGAATTAAAACATAATACATATGTGCAGTACACATAAAGCAGAGAGTTTTCTGACTGCCATTGAATGTACACAGTAGTCACACCTGAAACCACACTACATGATGACAAAGGAGGGTGGGGTGGGAGCATAAACCCTCACAGACAAAGAGAAAGGAAGAAAAGACAAGAACAAGATTTTGTAAGCAAGAAAGCAGACGTTTGGTCACTGACTCAGCATTACTTAACCAACTGAGCCACCCAGGCGTCCCTGACTCAGCATTACTGAGAAAGTCAAATCCTAAACTGAAAATATGGAAAACCAAGAAGCAAACCAATTTACACCATGTAACCCATGAAAGAAATGAAGGCACCAGGCACTTCTGGAAGTGGGAGCGGAAATGGAGTAAGAACAGGAGGTATTGCTAAAGTCTGTTAAGAGAGTAATGGCATCCCCAGTTCCTCTGCCTGCCCTGGCAAAGCTTGAGGCTTATTCTCTAGGGAGGCTGGAACAGAGGACACATGAAGTGGGGGGACTGGCAGAACTTAGAGTACCATACTGAAAAGTGTCTTCTGCCAGGACTCAGGATAGAGAATGCCAGCAGCAGCTGATTTGTACCTTTTCAGGCAGGAGATTAGGACCAGTTTCCTGGGGAAGTCAACTACTAGGGGCTCCCTAAACAAATGTCAAGCCAGATCAGCCAGCAGTGAATCTCACCTTCAACTCATGCCAGCTGTGCACAGAGCTTTCCATCAGCCTTTTGGTGCCATATTCTTTAATAAATAAAGGATATAAACAGTCTTGAATTAAATAGCATCTCCAGATAGTTGAAGAAATCTTCTAATAGGAAAGGCAGAGAAATAACAGTAACTTGGGGGAAACAAAAATTTGAAAGAACTTTGTGGTGAACCTCCCTTAGTAAATCCCAGCTCTCTGTGGACACCCCCTTTGCAAGGGGGTTATTGCTTCTTCTCTCATCAAGGGAGTATATTTCTCTACCCCCTTGACACTGGGAAGGCTGGCGAAGTACTTTGAGAGTGCGTCAAGGGAGCCTCAAAGCCTCTGCTCTTGCCCTCTTAGAACCCAGGAACTGCCCAGTCAACCCACAGAATCATGAGAAATAGTAAATGGAATTGTTTTAAACCACCAACTTTGACATGTGTTCACTTTAAGACTGCAGGAGAATCATGGTCTTACCTTTTTAAAACTGTTTTAGCAACAGCCAGTCTCCATTTTTCTCAAGTTAAGATAATGCCTAAAACTGGGTGGCAGGAGACAAAATAAGCATGTTACTTAGAGGAATGGGAGTGAATGTCAAAAAAAATCCATTAAAACTTGAATGTGTCACTTTTCCTAACAATCTTTACAGAACTCTTGTTTTTTAAAGTCTTATGCATATGTAACTTGGATAAAAGCTATAACTACATCTCAAAATGTAAAAGCCAAAGAAAATAGAGAGGGAAATGCACCAAAATGTTCATGATGGTATCGGTTGCCCGATTGGTAGATGGTAAGTGATTTTATTTTGTATTTATGTATTGACTTATGTATTCTCTAACATTTCTCTATTTTCCAAATTTTCAACAATGAGTAGATATAGTTTAATAACCAGAAAGAAAAAAAAAAAACTTGGAGAGATAGAGAAAAATTTTTTAAGAAGTCCTCTTGACCATACTTAATCCGCAAGCTCCCCTGTGCCGCATCTCTCTTCCCATTCTCTTCAGGCTTCTGAATGTTTTCATCCCTTTTCTTGCTCTTACACATAATGAGAACATACAATCACCTCCTCCATGATCGTCAATTCTTTTTAGGTTTTTGGTTCTTCTTGAAAACACACCTCAGAAAAATAAACTGGCCTGCATATGGCAACTTTCTTTGATTTCTAAACATTCTCTATGTTTCTCCATAAATTTTCGTCTCTACCCTTCCCCAACCCTTAAGGCTACTGGCTCTGCCATCCTTTTCCCTGCTTCCCCATCTAGAGATACAAACTAAGATCCTCCATGTTCATGATTTGGTAGCAGGTTAAACAGAGTTTTGACATATCTGTGTTGAATTACAATCCCCTTTCCTAAGCTGCTTTCCTCTAGTCTGGGCTGATGTTGGCCAGAGAAACAATAGAAGTTCCATTCGCCCCTCATTCCACTCCCTGTAAGCTCTTCTTTAAGGGGAGCTGCGACATTGAATGCCACTGTTTGCCCTATAAGAGCACGTGGTAGGCTGCCTACGCTGTTGCTCATGTTACAGGTTGATCTGCATGAAACACAATCTCCACAAGCCTAAGGGTCTTACAGAATGGATAGTTCAAGGAAACAACCCATATTAGAAAGATTTTTCTAGGACGTTAGTTTCTTCCATTCTTAGAAAAAATAGTTTCACAGATAAAACATTGTGGGGACAGGGAAGGCTGAGAGGAAAGGGCAGATAAGGATTTGTCTTTTACTAACACATAAATATTTTATATGTGAAAGCTGGGATTAGCTTCTACTCTGGTGTTTGAGATTTTTTATTCTCCAGCTGAAATTTGCTTTTTCGCATTGCAGCAGGAATATTATAACGCTACAGCATTTTCCAACCTCACTGCTGTGTCACACTCACTCCTTTAAATGCTGCTTCAGATTACACCTGTACGGTATTATCAATACTTTGCATATATGCTTTATAATTTAGTTTCAATATTTGCATTTTTGGTGGAAAACAGTCTTCCTCATCCTCTCTTCCCACCTATATGGGGGAGAGTTGGGGGTGAGAGGGGAAAAAACCATTATAAGCTAAGGGCAGGGCTACAGGGTCGACTAAAGTAGGAGTATTCACGACTGAAGTTTTCACTTGTATCTAAAAACCCATACTTGGTGAATTGTTAAAATAAACAACTCTAAGAGCAGGGAAAGATCCTTGTTTTTACGTGGAGCACAGCTTGTATTTATATACAGTGGAAGGTCTTGATGGATAAACACTAGAAGTTGCTACAGCCTCTCCCTCAAGAAATACCACCTACTTCCTTTGTGCTGAGGGACTAGGAAGCTTTCCACTATGTTGGAGAAAAATTATCCAAGGGAAAGGAGGAAGGAGGCAAGCAAGCAATGAAGGGAGGAGGGAAGGAAGAAAAAGGAAAGAAGAAAAAAGGAATGCTACTGACAAACTGTATTAACCAACTCTAATCCACAAAGAGATTTTAGAGATACTGATTTGTATTAAGAAAACCATTTTTACCTTGTAATCAGAAGTGGAGAAAGGGATGTCTGGTCACATCAAAAAAAGGAATACTAAATTCTGTCTTATAAAGCTGTGTGCAATAATAATCTACAGTTAAGACTGTGTTTAAAAGTACTAAAGAAGAGTCACCTGGGCAGCTCAGTGGGTTAAGCATCTGCCTTGGGCTCAGGTCATGATCCCAACATCCTGGGATTGAGCCCTGCATTGGACTCCTTCCTCTGCAAGGAACCTGCTTCTCCCTCTCCCTTTGCCTCCACTCCCCCTGCTTGTGCTCACTTACTATCTGTCAAATAAATTTAAAAAAAAAAAAATCTTAAAAAAAAAGTTACCAAAGAAAATAAAAAGACTGAAAAGAAATTAAGTTTATTCTATCCCCCAGTGTCTGTGGGCAGAGGAGGTTGTGCATGGTATAGTAGGGAGCACTGGGCACAGGGACCAGCATAAGCATGGGAGATTTAGGCCATGTACTTGGATTTAGAGAACTTTTGGAGGATAACAATTTGGGTTTTGTTTTGTTTTGTTTTGTTTTGTTTTATTTGTCAGGGTATTAAAATGTTTTAATTTTATAAAATAAAAATGTCAGAGACAAAAAGCTAAATGTGATAGAGATTAAAATAATAAAAGAAAACCTACAAAGAACCAGGTTGGGATGGGGAAGTTACCAACCTCTATTCTGATTCTTCCACCAATATTTTATCAAAACTCTTGAATCTCACTTTAAACATGATCTTTGTCTGCCTTGTAACATCACTCCAATCTTCCCTTCTCTTCCCTTCACATTTCCGTATTTATCCCTTTTCTTTTCTTATTCCCTCCACTTCTTTTCTGGCTTATCTTCCCTCCCCTCCCCCTTCCCCAGTAGCAAGAGATATGCAAGTTGCAAAGCAATATAGAAACACTGTTTTTATTTTTATTTTTAAGATTTTATTTACTTATTTGACAGAGAGAACAAGCAGGGGGAGCAGCAGAGGCAAAAGGAGAAGCAGATTCCCCACTGAGCAGAGAGCCGGATGCGGGGCTTGATCCCAGGGTCCTGGGATCATGACCTAAATTGAAGGCAGCCACTTAACTGACTGAGCCACCCAGGCACCCCAGAAGTACTATTTTTAAATAAAATGGAAAAAAATGTCAAGAAACAGAACAGGACATTTGGGAAATCCGTTCAATTCTGCTTCCCCTCCAAAAAAGCTAGATAAAGAAAAGAGGGGGAGAAGCAGGAAGAGGAGATGGAGAGAGAGGAGGAGAGCAAGAAGGAGGAGAAGAGGATTTCTGCAAATAATCTCTAGTAACCTTCGGGGTCAATGGAGAAGAAAGAATAAGAGAGGGTGCTAATGAGGAGTGAAAGAAATAGGATCAGTGGTAAATATAAAACAAACAAGAAAGTGAGTAAATTGGATTGTTAAAATATCTATTCAGTGCTTTCAGTTAGTTAAAGCGAAAGTAGGATAATCCATTAGAAAGGGTTTTGTTTCAATAGTATCAAATGTCATAGGAATTAGGAAGCAAAATCATGGCTAAGAACATTGTTGAAAAAATATATTAGTAACACTTAAAAAGTTATAGTACACATAAATTCTTAAATCCTGCCCACTCAGAAGTATTAATAATTTAACTTAATATGTAGCTGCTAGTCCAGACAAATGGTTTTAGCATATTTATTTAAATAATGAAAGACTTCATTAATTATGAAGATTGATAGTGGGATAAAAAGGCATTCAAATTGGTCCCTTTCTATGATATGCTCTTATAGAAAGTGTTAAAATCCTCTAAATTTAAGCAAAGATGAGATTTGCAATCTATTAGAACACCAAAAACTAAGGACTACAATATTGCTAAATATTTATTTGTACTCAATATTATACATCCTTTAAGGTTTTACCTTTTTTTTTTAATTTGATGATCATACCCAACAGACTGCTTGATTGTTCTATGCCCAATTTTCTCCTGAAAATTCTAAATAATAAATTTTTACAAAAGTAGAGTAATAACCAGGCAAGAAACTTTTTATTAAAGACATACTATAATAGGTAAAGAGGCTAATCAATAAATTTAATTCCGAGTCATAGGACAACTGTTTTAGAGCAAACTAATTTAATCATTTGTAGAGATAAATATATTTTAAAAATACATTTTGTAAGTTGATTCAGTCAACATTGCTGTATTAGGGACTAAGATGGGTCAAATATTTTAAGTGAGAAACAAAAATACAAGTAATTACAAAACCACACTTGCTTTTATGTAGACTTTATTAGTTCAACAGTACAGTGGGAGATCAGAAGTGGGAGAAATAAAAATAATGATGGGAAGATCTAGAAATCCCCATGGATTGGTAAGAATAATGCAGTGCCTTCCACAGACATTACCGGGAAAGAACATTAGAAAAGAAGGTGAAAAACAAGAGCTAAGGCCCAGGAATAGGCATCTCTTATTTCTGAAGATTCTTTCCTGTATCCATCTGAAATCAGATGCTCTGTGATTTCCATCCCTCTGATATTTCTCCTGCCTCTGGGGTCACACACACTAGGCCTATTCATTCTTTCAAAAGAAGGCTTTTAATTACAGCTGATTGTGTCTGAGTCTTCTGTAAGTAAAAATCTTTTGTTCCTTCTTAAACGACAATTTTTAAGTGTTTCTTAACTGTCAAAATAGAAATGCTTTATTATCTCCATTATTTTCTTCTAAATCAGTTTCAGATTGATCACACTATTTCAAATGTGTTGTCAAATGTCTTTTCAGTGGGGACAAAGCAAACTGGATTACAAGCTCTCCCTCTCCCAAGCACAAATGAAATAAACAATAATCCAAAATAACAAATGTATTGCAATCAAAGAAAAAAATAGAAAATTCCGGGGCTCTTGTACATGGCTCTGAAATCCCAAGGAATATTAAAGGAAAAGGTGAATTGAAATCCTTAATGTCTCACTAAAACTATCAATGTGGAGAGAAATGTACTATAAGGTGAGTAGGAAGCAGGGGAAAGCCTTAAGAGTAGAAAGCAGTATATTTTTCTAGGTTTGCTCAGCAGAGGCAGACTATGTTGTTAAGGATTACCATTGTACAGGGGTTAATCCCAAAATAGAGGACCAATATAAGGCCTAAAACCATTGTCTCTTAAAAATATAGCATACCTTGCACTAGATGGTATAGATCCCATGAAGACTGGAGAGGGCCATTAACAAAATATTAAACAAGTGAGCACTTAAGTCCAGTGAGGAAGGATGCTCTAGTTCCAGCTCTCATACACACTTCATCTTTCAGAAAGGTGAATAAAATGTAATCCCCACTTTTTTAAAAAGATTTTATTTATTTATTTGACAGACAGAGATTACAAGTAGGCAAGAGAGGCAGGCAGGGAGAGAGAGGAGGAAGCAGGCTCTCTGCAGAGCAGAGAGCCCAATGTGGAGCTCGATCCCAGGACCCTGGGATCATGACCTGAGCCGAAAGCAGAGGCTTTAACCCACTGAGCCACCCAGGCTCCCCGTAATCCTGACTTTTTAAGCAGATGATAAGTCTTAGATAAAGTTAAGCCTGCTCAAAAGAATTCAATCACTTTACATCAAAACACTGAGAATGTCTAGATACAACCACATCAAACATGAGTAAGTTGAGGAAAAAAGGCAAAACCAACCATAAAGGAAAAAATAAGAAAACAGAGAGAGAAGGATGAGAGCAAAGCATGCAGAGATGAAGAATCTGCTACAGAAGAAGGCATTATCCAAGGGAAATAAAATCTTCCAAGAGTGATTTGAGCCATAGAAAAATAGAATATGGATTGGAATTCAATAAAACATAAACTTAAGGAGAAGAAGATAAAGCAGCTATATAAACAGCTATAAAGAAACAAACTGGGGGAAGAAAATCCACATTATTTCAGAACTAACCAATAGCTTAGAATCAGCAAGGAACAGAATGGACATAGCTGAAAAATCTATTATTTGCATAGAGGAAAGAATTGAATATCATGGTAATAGCCACCTAAGAATATCAGGTCTCAGTCCCTGAAACCTGCAAATACTACCTGATAAGGAGAAAAGGTCTTTTCAGATGTGATTAAGTGAAGGATCTTGACATGGAGAGATGATCCCTGGTTACCCGGGGGCGGGGGGGTGGGGGGGAGCTGAAATCGAACCATAAATGTCCTAGAAGAGAGAGGCGAAGGGAGACCTGCCCCACGTGGTAGGGGAGGAGGCAATGTGACCATAGAGGCAGAGGCTGGAGTGATGGTGCCACATCTACAGGAAAGGAGGCCAGTAGCCACCAGAAGCTGGAAGAAGGGGAACAGAGTCTTCCTAGAACCTCCAGAGAGCACAGCCCTGCTGACACCTTGGTTTCAGCTCAGTGAGACTGATATCAGACTTCTGGCCTCCAGAACTCAGAGAATAAATTCCTGGTGTTTAAAGCCACTAAGTCTGGGGTGCTTTATGACAGCCGCCTCAGGAAACGATGGAGCTGTCCATTTTTGCCTTCCAAGCCTTGCAAAAGTTCCTTTTCTGTCTAGCTCTAACCTAAAACCATATAGGAAAGCAGTTTGTAGGAAAAGTAATTCCAGCTTAACCAAGTTGATGTGGTCAGTAAGCCAACACGTGAGTAGCCTGAGGTTTCCAAACAAGAACCTCAGAGGTTTGGAACAATTGCTCTGTAATCAGAAACCATTCAAACTAAACAAATCTATATTTGCTTGTAAAATGATCTACTCTCTTTTTATCTTGCGTCTTTAATGATGCTTATTTCATGTCC
Source organism: Mellivora capensis (assembly GCA_004024625.1). Lineage (NCBI taxonomy): Eukaryota > Metazoa > Chordata > Mammalia > Carnivora > Mustelidae > Mellivora > Mellivora capensis. The sequence goes on from PISX010003549.1 coordinate 107,693, forward strand.
AAGATTACATGTCCATTCAAGTTTAACCAGTTAAATCCTGATGTCCATTTCAGGCTTATACCAGAATGGGGTCATGAATTTACTCTTGCAAACACATATTGGGGGAAATGAAGTTACTTCTTAAAATTGTTTAATGTCTAATTCCAGACAAAAATTTGAGAAGATACAACAAGTAACAAGGACTGCTAGTGTTTAGGTAGTTGCCTATCTTCCGATCTGCTTCCAGAGTGAAGGACTACATAAGATCACAGTAAAACTGTGCTACGTGTGGGGTACAGCTGACACTCACCACCCGATATTTTTTCTGATCATTACTATCTTTCATTTATTTGTATTAAAAAAAAAAACAGGGACGCCTGGGTGGCTCAGTTGGTTGGACGACTGCCTTTGGCTCAGGTCATGATCCCGGAGACCTGGGATCGAGTCCCGCATCGGGCTCCCAGCTCCACAGGGAGTCTGCTTCTCCCTCTGACTTTCTCCTCGCACATGCTCTCTCACTGCCTCTCTCTCAAATAAATAAATAAATAAATAAATAAAACAGAATCAAAGAGCAGCATTTTCCGATTGCAAGACAGGTACTCCTGAATGATCTCAAGTTTCCTGCAGCATTATAAAAAAAATCAATCACATAGAGATAAAGATCTTCCCTTTCCAAATATCTTTCCATTGATTATACCAAAGAGGAAGTCTCAACCTCTTGGTAGTATCTTAAACATACTCTAAATAAACTGATCACTTGGGGCACCTGGCTCAGTCTGTTAATTGTTTGCCTTCTGCTCAGGTCACCATCCCCGTCCCCTGATGTGGGACTGACCCCCACATCAGGCTCCCTGCTCAGCAGAAAGCCCGATTCTCCCTCTCCCTCTGCCATTCCTTCCTGCTTGTGCACTCTTTCTCTCTCTGTCAAATAAAAAAATAAATATTTAAATTAAAAAAATAAAATAAACTGATCTCTTTAAGTAAATAGAGATCAGACCTCAGGCCACGGGCCTTTGGCAGGCAGTAGGATTTTCTATAATTTGTTTATTGTTTTCAGTGCACTTACTTTTATAAATGTCTTCTGCTTACTCCAAATCATATCAATTTCTACTCCTATTAATTATAGAAAGCCAAGTTAAGGAATCTGATCAATAAGTAATATTAAAAATGGATGTGGATACGGCAAGTATTACAAAGTTAGTACAAAAATAAATGGGCTTAGGGAAACAGTGTGTGGGGAAATCATGCAGCGTACATGCACCAAAACTGGTTGTCACTGCTGTAAGTGACACGCAGAAACAGGCAGTATCGTGAGAGGTTATTTGCCGTCTACTGAAGCTGTTGTATTTATACTTTGAATTGTTCTTCACAAGGGATATTCCACTGTAAAGAACAGTTACATGTGTAAAACCAGACTCAATTAGTTATGATGCAGGTTTAACTGCTATTACTGGTAACGGAGTTAAAAATGGCTCAGATAAAATAGAATTGTATCGCTTTCTCCTGTACTAGGTATATTGCAAGTGGCCCGGATGTTCCCATTTCTCTTGTTGCTTCTCTTGCCCTGCTGGAGCAGCTTGGCACATGTTCTATGTTTCATCGTAACAGGATGAAGGAAGAGGCCAAACAAGGGAAAGCTCTGCCCCTTTTAGTGCTGTATCCTGGTAAGGGCTATAACATATGGCCACTTTTCAATATAAAGGAGGTTGGTTGGTTGGTTGGTTGGTCATATGATCCACTGAAAACCCACTACTATAGAAAAAGAGAATGGATATTAATGGGCAGAGAGCAGTCTATTTAAAGGTCCAAGGGATTTCTCAATACAGAAAAGATGAAATTATATTTAGTATTATTTTATCTTTACAGTATGTTATTGTATCTTATGGTTCTAATCCATACCAAGTTAAATACAAACCTCTTGGCCTAAAGTTCAAGGACCTTCACAATTTTCTACAACCAAAAAATATGATATTAAATTGCAATGACAGTTTGAAATGGCAGCATATTAGAGTTGCTTCTTTAAAAAAAAAAAAACCATACAATGTGACTGAATTTATCTGGGCAAATCTGAAAATTAAGCAAGATGGGAATTTGAGCATTTAAGAGCATGTGTATATGGTTTATTTCTTGATGATATCAACAGACATTAAAGCCTAGAAAGGTATTTATATATTTTTAGCTCTGCTAATAACTGGCAGGTCACAGAAGGTAAGCTTAAGACTCCCACAGAAGAGGCTGACACTGATAAATGGAAATGAGGTTAAACAGAATCATTATAAAAATTCCTTTGGTAAAACTTCAGAAAAACAGAAGTTAAAGCCAGATGCTTCTGTTCCACAGCTCATCCAATTTAAGTCTACACAAGCATCAAAAAAGCCCTATTCTAAGATTTCATAGCAAATGCCCAAGGTTTTGGGAGTGGCAGGAAGAGTGGTTAGCACTTGCCGCTTCCGGGGCATTTTGTATGAGGACCCCCAGAATCATGTAACTTGAGTTATGGGAAGCCCATGAAATCTGTCCTAAATCTAAGGATCTTAAATCATTTTCAAAATCAAGATAACACCTTTGGGAAAATACTTTTAAACTTTCATTATCAGGAGGGCACGTGATGTGATGAGCATTGGGTGTTACACACAACTGATATATGGTTGAACAGTACATCTGAAACTAATGATGTCCTATGTGTTGGCTAATTGAATTTAAATAAATAAATAAATAAATAAACTTTCAGTATCTTGGAAATGATTGCAACACATGGTAAGCAGAAAGTTTAGTGGGACACCCTGCCCACCCTCCCTGAGAGATACACAGATTCCATTCCAATATAACAGTGATAATTGAGTGCAAACAATCATTAATATAATAGAGTAGTATTATCACTTATTACTCAAATGATATCAGAATATAAGAATTCACTCATATATCGGAGCAGAACATGTTCTCATTTAAGCCTATATGACCTAACACTACTTCTCTTTCAAATCTCAGAATATTTTTAGTATGAAAAGAATTGTGTCCATCTATTCTTAAAAATTAATGTTACACTGGACCTGAGGTAATTAGCCTACCTGTTATTAGGTATAGCTCTAAACAAAACTGTAAAGTAGGCAGAATCTCTGTCTTCACTTCTAGCCTCATTGTTTTGCAATTTCCTCTTTATGCTGGTGTCTCTCCCTCATCTTTCTAGCACCTGGTCTCCTTGCATTCTCCTCTACCCTATCCCATGTCCTAGCTTCTGACTCGCTCCATGCTATTCTTACTCTCAGAGAAGGACCTTCTACATAATGGCAATAGTACATTACATTTCATATTCAACTTTGAAGAGAAAAGGACAGGGTGGCTGGATATTTTTGTCCTTTTCCACAAATAGTACCCTGTTTCCCATGAAAAAAGTCATGCCCTGCTCATTCTTGATCATGTCATTTGGATTGGATAAACCATTCCCAGCTCTAAGGGTGAACCATGAGATTGCCTATTGTCATCTGTAGTCAAGTGCCTCTAGAAGTCTAGGTTTTTAATAGAAATAAAGAGTATAGGGACTGTGGAGTTGGTTGGTTGCTTCTAAAACCTTGGGGAAATAAAATGATGAGTTTAGAGCTTCAAATCCCCAGGTCAACGTCTAGGGAATACTTAGAAAGCTTCCTCACATCCTATAGCTAAATGGTTGAGATTTCTGAAAATAAACCCAAAGTCCAATCCTGTGGGTGGCTAATTATAATGTACACAGAATTCACAGTCACAGACTCTTTTTATGTTAAAGTTATAGAGCTGATTAGAAAAGAGTGGAAACTATGAAAACTGAGTAAGTTCCTGAGAAGCTGGACACCTTGAACTTCCAAATTCTGCTGTGTCTCCTTTGCCGGGAGAAGTAGCCTATTTTCACTGTAGAAGGAGGTTAGACTCTTCTTGACTATAGAACTTGTAATGACTTTCCCAAGAGAGTTGCCAATGCAAGAAATCTTAAGTTTCTTCTTACTACTGCTCCTGACCTATAACTATATTAAAATCCAGGACACTGAGAATAAAGTATGACCTGGGAAGAAGTACCATACACAATATTGCAACATTTTGCCAATATATACAAACTAAAACCTGAGGAATATTTATTATAACAGCTTCTAAGAGTTTGGAATCAGGTAGAAGGAATGAAATATTGGCCAAAGCCAAACTTACTGATGTAGGGGGATTAATGAGAAATTTTGAATTTAATGTGTTACCTAAAGTAGGTTGAATTGGCACTATGGGCTCAATGCCTGAAATTTGGAGTTAAATGTGGTTTATGCTGACTGAAGTTGAAAAACCAAAATTACCCTGGTATTCTGCAGAGAAATGTATCAAATATTTAAGGGTTATTGAAAGCCTGTAATGACTTTATAACATGACTTCCTCACCCACCAATTAAACTATGTCCCCAAGGAAGGTTTGAAGGACACTTCCTTCATAAAGGCTTTGAGAAGTAAACTAGGGAAGGGATCACCAGTATCCTTGGAGACCTCTGTAACAGCTGTTCTCTCGAGGCCAGGAATAACAGTGGGCAATGCTGCTATTAATATAATTATCTCTCAGAGTGACAAGGTGGCTCAGCGGGTTAAGCATCTGATTCATTGTTTTGACTCAGGTCATGATCTCAGTGTTGGGAGATTAAGCACCACATTGGGCTTCATGCTCAACAAGGAGTTTGCTTGAAATTCTTTCCCCATCCTTCTCCCTCCCCCTCTGCTCCTCCTCCTGCTCATGCTCTCTCTCTCTTTCTCAAATAAATAAAATAAAATAAAATAAGTTCTCTGAATTCCATGTGGGAGAGTGCAATCTCAGTGTACTATGAACCAAGTTCCAGGTTGTAACTGTCAGTCAAAGAAGGTACAGTTGCCATAATAGGAAGCAGACTAATTTGACCAGGAGTGATCTTTGGCAATGGCTAATTGATTATGGTGATTCTAGGTCTGAAATATATGAGCAGCCTATAAAAGCTGTGCTTTATTTGAGTAATCAGAGCAGCTCTAATAACTGAATAATGGTGAACAGAAATCTAACTTAAATCATCTCAATAGAGTCCTGGCCCTTCAACCAATTCCCAGATTTAACCCAATTTACAGATAGAAAGCCCCTTGAATGATGGTAGGGCTGGGATTCCTTGAGGAGGGACCCTCATCCATTACCAACAAATTATCTTGTAAATCTTCTTTGCCTTTTCCAAAGAAATTGTGGACATTTACCAATGTGGCTGCATTGAGGAAAAGGAAATACCCAGATTGGAAGGAATTATTGAGCCCCGGCTATAAACTAAAGCTAATTTGGAGGACAAAACCATACCAGTCAGGCCAAGAGGCTTATGGAAGTCAGGTGACTAAGGGTTTTGGTTCATGTCTGCCCCATATGACTCCAGTAGGACTTCTATCCACTGTAGTAATTTTTCCAATTCCAGAAAACAGAATTGAAATAGACATACCTAACAATTGCCAGAATCCCCATAGTAGTTCCCTGACCCGTAGAGTAAGGCAGGAATTATAATAAGAAAAGCCAAGTGGAAGCCCCTAGAATGCACTGAATTATCATAAATTTAATGAGATGGTGACTCCTGTTGCAGTGCTAGTCTAGATGTGTTTCTGGACTAGAATAAATCAACATAGTCCCTGGTTCCTGGTGTACAGCTATTAAACTGGAAATATCTTTTCCTGGTACTTGGGAGAAACAACCTAGAGTAGTTTGCTTTCAACCTACTGCCTCTCTGTCATATTTAGTTTTCAGGCATTTTGATAACCTATCCATCCCATAGGATATGATGCTGGTCTAATACAGTGGTATTACACTGATTGGACCTTCCTGGTAAGCAAAAATAGAAACCCTGGTAAGTCACATATAGGTTAGGGGGTAGGGAATAACCTCCATGAAAATTCAAGGGTCTGACACCCCAGTGAAATTTCTAGGAGTACAGTAGTTTGGGGCATGTTGAAACAGCCCTTCCATAGTTTAAAAGTCCTGCCCAGCTACTAAAAAATAGGTCTGATAGTCTCTTTGTAGTTTAGGGTCATCAAATACTTTGAGTGTATTGCTACAAACCATTTACTGAAACGCCTGAAAGGCTGCAAATTTTAAATGGGCCCCAAACAAAATATAGCTCTACCACTGTTCCAAGATGCTGTACAAGTTGTTCTGCCATCTGAGTCATATGACCCAGTAGATCGAGTAATGTCTGAAATGTCTGGGCAGATAGGGATGCTGTATGGAGTCTTGGCCAGACCCTATAGGGAAAATACATCACAGAAATATATTTTAGGGCAAAGCTATGCTATCATCTGCAGAGAACTTTGGTTCTTTTTTCATTTTCCCTTTGGGAAATAGTTTCTGACTTGCCAATAAGGATAAATAGAGACCAAGTGCTTGACCACTGGCCCTTGAGTTAATATGTTTTCTGAGATGCCCATGATGAACTGGGAGTTGACTCCTGCCCACGTCATAGTAAGAGTAACACTCCCTCATCAGGAAAAAGTAGTATAAATGAGATCAGAGTCAAACAGATTTTGAAGCACAAGTAACAACAGCAAATGGCTCAGATTCCCTAAAAAGTAGTTCATTAAAAGTCGACTACCTCCTCCACTATGTCAAGAATTCCTTGAGAACAGAGAATATGGTGTGTTAATCTCTTTATCTGTGATGATTGGAAAAATTCCCAGCAAATTTCAACACATTTTCATTGACTGGATTCAAGCATAAAATAATTAGGGCCTAGACAAAGAATGTGGGAAATACAGCACAAAGGAATTAATGGGTTAAGTTAAATTAGCAAGAAAGTTGTATTGGAGACAAAGAGTTGAGAGAACAGCTAGGAACAATCAGGCAGCACGGGAAGCATGGACAATGACAGTGAGCATTCTGCTTTTTTTAACTAAACCTGGGGCAGAAAAATGAAATTTTACTGGAGGATATAAATAGAAATTTCAGAAAAAGAAATGATGCAATGAAGTTTAGTGTCTGTGAATGTAAGATATAAGGAGTTCTCCAAGGCAATTAGCATCCCAAGGAAATAATAGGTCTTCCAGAAAGGATCATAATCAAATCAAAGAGGGTCATGAAGAAGAAGCAAGCAAAGAAGAAACTTCAAAAGCAAATAAAGTGAACAATGGAGAAAGAAGAATAGTGTAGTTGTGTCAAATTGGGCAAGTCTAACAGTATTGTCAAATAGGGAGTCAAAAAGGAAAAGAACAGACTCCTGGCTTTAGATATCTTTGGTCACTTTTTAATTGGAATGATTTCAGTAAAATGGAAATAATGGAAACCACAACAGAAAGCCACAAAATTAAAAAAAAAAAAAAAAAAAAAAAACAGGGAAAAGCTGCAGGGATATTCGTTTGACCAAGATGAGACAAAGAGAGGATGTAGAAGCATTCAGGATGAGTACGCATTAGGCAGGGGACATACCTCCTCCCATGTTTGAATGCAGCAGGCTGGAAGCAATGGGGAGAAGGTAAACAATGAGAGAGAAAGCAAGTAATACAGGCATGGGGACGGGACTGAGGCAGGGGGATAGGTGAAGGATAAGTATGTCTGTGAAGAACAGCTGGCTTATGATTATGATATTGGGTGACAGGGGAAAATGAAAAAAGATTAAGTATCACAATCAGTGATGTTTCCCCAAAAACCCATCTCACAGGGCCTGGGAAGAAATGATCGATGGGGAATAATAGATTTTCAAAACTGTGAGTGCTCATTAGTGCTAAAGAAAGGAGGAATAAAAAGGTGAACATTATAGAAAAATAGGCATTGTTTCACCTTGATTTGCCTTGGCAGTCTCATAAGCTTTCATTTTAATTGTATTCCAAATACACAGGACTACACTTGATTATAACCAGGCATTTTGGATTGGTGAATATTTAACAATAAATTTTTTCATGACTTAGGTGCTAAATTATGCTATGTACTTAGTAACCTCAATTTTGAGACATAATGTTCCAGTTCTAGTTCAGTAGCAAAGTACGTGTTCATTAACAGAATCTTTAAAAACCTATATATATAAATCCAAATTTAAATATGAAAATCATATATATTATACAATCTTAGGTTCAGAAGACATAGATATAAGAAGTACTCTTTACTCTTGCCCCGTAAGAGTAAACAAAGTTTTAGAGTCTTCCCATTGAAGTGAACCTTATTATCTTGGATATTTTCCTTTTACTTCATTGTTCCTATTTTCAGTCTAAAAACTGAATATAGCCCTAGTATAGTTTGAATTTATTTGTTTATTACTTTATTTTCCTTATTTTGTTTAAGGATTCCAAGGGAATAGGAGAGGAAGAGTATCCTTCAAACTCCTATACTAATGTTGCTTTCATTAAATCGCTTTCAATTAATTGGCACCTAACCCCAAACCTATGTGCATCCTCCTGAAAAAAAAATTTAATTAAGAAAAATGTTCAGTAGGCATGTTCAGTGAAAGATTTCCAAGTGTTGATTTTCAAGACTATTTTTTTTTTCTCGGCTACCAATTCTGCAGTTCTCTTCTTTTACTATCGAGAGAGCAGTCATAAACATAGTTAGTCATTAGGAGCTTGGGTGTTTTTAATAAAATGAAAATTGCCTTGCTCCTATTACTGATGATCTCTCTCCCTTTGCTGGTATTGAGTAGCAACTATTAGATGAGGTTTTAATACTAATTCTTTGCTAAGCTCTCTGAGGTCGCAAGGGAAAGACAAGCCAAGTTAGATGATATTACATTATTATAAGGATGTCCCTGAAAAGTAAAGAAGCATGGGAAACTATCTCAGCAGCCATGCTCCTATTCAGAAGGGCATCACCTCCAGGGACAGGATTGCATGGAATTCCATGACAAACATGAACAAAGGCCCAGGACCCCACTTCCTCTTGGGGTGACTTCACATTACCCAGACCATCCGTTATGGAACATCCCATTTTGGCTGAATATTACATCAAGCCATCTCAGTAGCATATGGCATACCTTACGTCTATAAGATGGCATATTTTATGTCCAAGTTTACTTTATACAGGACACCTATTCATAGCTGGATCCCTGTATCTATTTCATTTTGTGCACCTGCCATAAACCACAGTCACTTAAAACAGAGCCTCATTTCCTTATAAAGGCTCTGAAGGTCACCCTTCTGCACACCTCCTTTCTGTAGGTAGGTCCTGCCTAAATAGAAAAACGTTGGTTGTCAAATGTGAGTATGTAAGATTAACCTGCAATGCTTATTTAAAATGTAGCTTTCAATCCACAGGGCTTAGATATTTTGATGAAATAAATCTAGAGAGAGACTACTGCTTCCATTTTTAAAAAGCACCTTCTGTGTTTCTGATGAAAGTGGTAGAGGATCGCGCTTTGAGAAATTCTGTGGAGAGAAAATCTGGGAATTGATGTTTTCTCCGTCTGCTCTGCTTTTTCCAGAGTCACTTGAGGCTATTCAGGGTTTTACCTGGTCACATAATCTTGCAGGAAGGTTCTTTAAACTCTAAATGTTTCGGAATCAGACCAAGATACCCACAGAAGAAGAGAACTCATTAGGGACAAAGGTAGCTTTAGAAGTTACCGATCACATCAAAATAAGAAAAAAAAAATGCTGTATCAGAAATTATTTTCTGCAAAATGCCTGTAATTCACCACCATCATCCCTTCTACACTGTTAGACGCTGCTAGAATGGAGGCTCTTAGAAGACTCTACCCAGCTGGGTTTGGAAACTTGATGAGATCATAGCCCGGTGGCAGATGGTAGCCGGGAAAATAATGCAAAGCACAACTAAATGATAGCAGGAAAATGAGGATCCATATTGAGAGGGAACACACCATAATCTTTATCTAATGAGAAATTAAGTTCAGTTTACTAAGCTTATCCAAGCCTTCAGTATTATGTAGTAGGAGCTTTTAGAAAACCTTTTTTGCCTAACATGAATAGATCATTTCTTTTATAGAAAATTTAAATATAATCATCTATCTTCTTATATTGGCAGAGAAATAATTTCATTGCAAAGCTTTCTTTGGAATACTTTTCAATTCATTACTTCTATTCAACAGGTGTTTATGAATTATGAATTAATTTAGAAAGAGACATAAAACATCATTGGGAAATTTTGCTGCTGGGTTTACAATACAAAACTTATAAACCACTTTATCTGGAAGCAATAGAGGCCAATCTCCTCTACATGTACTTCCCTTGGAAAGATTATTTTTTAAGATTTTATTTATTTATTTATTTGACAGAGAGATAGAGAACACAAGTAGGAAGACCAGCAGGCAGAGGCAGAGGGAGAGGGAGAAGCAGGCTCTCCGCCAAGCAGGGAGCATGATGCGGGGCTGCATCCCAGGACTCTGGGATCATGACCTGAGCCTAAGGCAGACACTTAACCAACTGAGCCACCCATGTGCCCCCCTTGGAAAGATTATATGGGTAATACTTTTAAAATATTATGGGAGGTTTAATTAAAACTACATAATTTAGCATACAGGATTTGGAGAAGCAGTGTCAACTAGCAAGAAAGGAAATATGGGCTCTGAAGGAAAAATCACAAAAGCTAAGCAGGAGAGAAGCTGGGCTAGGTAAAGAACTAAGACAGGACAAGGGGCCAAATAATGGAGTGGTTGAGAGCATGGACCTTTTCTTCTCTCTCTCTCATGCGCATGTGTGCTCTCTCTCTCTCTCTTTTTGCCTAGGCTTGTAATCTTAACCCTTTTCTATCTGTAAAGAAGGGATAATAACAGTATCTCTTTCAGAAGACTGTTGGAAAGAGACAATGATTTACCATAGGTAAAGGATGTAGAACAGTACCTGGCACATAGCAAGTTCCAAGTAGCTCTTGGCTTTTATTTTTAACTGCAGGAGAGTCATGCTGCTCTAAGACAGAAGGGTTTAAATAATAAAACCTTTCCCACAGGTAAGCCAAAATCCTTCCTCTTTTTCAGTTTAAACTCCTTTTCTCTTATTCTGTCATTCATGACAGCGGGGAAGAGTTGGACACTCTTCTCTGTGTGATGACCCTTCACACTCTGAGTGATTTCATGTAATCGGAAACATTTGTAGATGTAGAGCTCTTCAGGGAAAAGCATGTCCCAATCTAATTTCACAAAGTAATGTCAGGAAGGAAACAATCAATGAGGTTAGTCCAAATCAAAGCCCTTTAGAGAAAGTCTTTCAATCCCTCTTTAGGCCAGTAAAGCTTGGAGAGAGAATCACTGATGTTCAAAGGAGGGGTAAGAAAGGGTTTCTTAACATCTATACTTCTTACTATATTTTGAGGCTAAAATTAAAGGTTAGGGAAAGATTTAATCTACCAAATCAGAATGATTTAGGTTCTGTTTCCACATTAGGATATCAGAGTACTTATTTATAACATATGATTTTGATTTATCCTAATCTTGGTTTTAGTTTCCTATTTTAAGCAACAACATTAAGGATACCATTTACACGTATTCAAATTTTCATACCATTTACCATTTCAGACCATTACCATTTACCATTTACTATACCATTTCATATCATTTACACATATTCAAATTTTACCAAATTCAAAATTTCATAAAAGCTAGCCAATGGTTTACCTATTACAAGTGTTCACTAAGTGTTAGTGCTCAATGAGTGCATAGTGGACAAATAAGAAATTTAGGAACTAAATTCTGAGCTCTGTTTATTGAACATAATGGCAACCAGGGAATATTACACTATGATATAAACATTCAATAAATATTATTTCTTCAAACAGTACAGATAGTAAATAAATATTAAAGCTCATTTTCTTTAATGAGTGCTAGGGCTGCTTGTATTCCAGTTGGGGGATTCATGGGTGAGGTGTCCCCAGTGTCTCATGGGTGCGGTTCCTGATTCAGTTAGCAGGATCTGCATCCCTTTAATGTCCTATGAGACTCTTATCAGCCACTCTCTTGGACTCCTTCCTCTTTCTCCTCATGCAGCTCAGGACTCAGTACTCTGTATATGGTGAGAAGGAATTAGGCCTCTATGGCAACATGCCACAGGGCTGGGGAAGCTTGACATGGGGACAGCCCAATGCACTCACTGTCCCCTATGGGAGAGAGATCACAGGCCAGGAAGTTCTCGCTTGGCACTGAGCTGTGCCCACTGTTCGGGAGGCATAACAAAGGTGAAGTCAAACTGTTCCTCTTACTCTCTCTAATGCATCTAAACTTGTACTATTTTTCCCCCTCCAATGTTGGGCTGGAGCTTCTTCACTGAAAACTTGGTCTTCCACAAAATTTCTCTCATCCATGGATGATTATCCAAGACTGTCCACAGTCAGCTCAAGGGCCACTGCAGAGCCCACCAACAGGTCCAAGGTCTGTATACCTACTACTCAACACATGGGTGGGTGAGACTCCTCTCGGGATACACTTTGTGGATTGATGCTAAATTGTTGTTGTGAATGGGGGATACAACAAGGGACATCTTATTCAGCCATATTGCTGGCATCCTCTTGAGCATATAGTTAAATCATACAGATCCTTCCCTAATTGGAAAATATACTTTGGGTTGGTGTCATGATCTCTGTCATCTGTCACCACTGAACCAATACCACACTCAGGCCTTCCCAGATTTCTTTTCATTCTCTTTAAGTTCTGAGGTTGTTTCATTAGGCTCCTTCCATCCCAATAATAAATAAATCAGAGCAATTAACATTGCAGGCTCAGGGTTCTTCCTTTCAAGTAGTGTCAGGATATGTTCTACATATTAAACATTAATACGTGTAATTCTTCTGCTGTTTCCCACAAGACAGAATTGAAAGACATGTATACTCAGGGTGATTTTTTTCCTAAAAAGTCTAAAACGTTTCTCAGTGTTTTTTCACTTCTATATGTACTTAGGAAATAGGCAAAGAGCTTTATAGCACTCAAGATCAGGGCGCCTGGCTCAGTGAGTAGAGCGTGCGACTCTTGATCTCAAAGTTGAGACTTTGAGTCCCATTTAGGGTATAGAGATCACTTAAAAATAAAGTCTTAAAAAAAAAGTACTCAAGGTAATACAATGTGAAACTAAAAATTAGAATACAGTGACTACAAACTATTTGAATTATAACTTTGCAATAATCTTCCAGTAACTGCAAGAGCTTGAGATGTCTCCATTGCATTTTGAAATCTTTTAAGTATAAGCTTGTTTTTATATTTCATGTTCTGTAGGATTTTACTTAGCTTTTACTCATTCACCTTTTTTCTTCATCTTCTGTGTTTAGAGTTTAGTAGTTTCTTACTCCATTGTCATTTCCAGGTGAGGCTGGTGAATGACTGCTGATGACATTTAAACTGTAGAGAATTCATAAATATCCAAAATATTCCTTACTTGCATGAGATTTTCATTCTTTTAAATTAAAATATTTAGATTCATAAATCTCTTACTAAAATTCACATGTAGCCACCCGAGTGCCTCAGTCAGTTAAGCATCTGCCTTCTGCTCAGGTCATGATCCTGGGATCCTGGGATCGAGTCCCACACTGGGCTCCCTGCTCAGCAAGGAGTCTGCTTCTCCATCTTCCTCTGACCCTCCCACCTGCTTGTGCATGCACGCTCTCTCTCTCTTACACTCTCTCAAATAAATAAGTAAAATATTTAAATTTTTTTTAATTAAAAAAATTCACATGTGAGTGGCACCTGGGTGGCTCAGTCAGTTGGGTGTCACACTCTTGGTTTCGGCTCAGCTTGTACTCTCAGGGTCATGAGCTTGATCCCCACATCCAGGTCCACACTCAACACAGAGTCTGCTTGACCTTCTGCCTACCCCCTGCCTTGCATGCTCCCTTTCTCTCTTTTAAATAAATAAATAAATAAATAAATAAATAAATAAAATCTTTAATGATTTTCATGATATTCAAAAGTCATACTTGGAATAAATAATATTTTAAGTCATTATAACTAATACTTTTTATAATCAAATTAGGCAATATACATAGTTTGTTGAATTTTCGGTAACTCTTTGTAACTAATTTAATTCCTCTGTTCATGGATTTATTATTTTTGAGTGCTATTTATTAAGAGAACTGTATTTTAGCTTTTGACCAGGTTAAGTAGGTTAATGCACAATTCCATACATGTTAACCAACACTTATTTCAGTGATGGAAATTCTTTTTAATAAAATAAGAGAGTGAGACAAGGAGGCAGAGAGATTAGCTTAAACCTAAATGGTACTTTCAAAATAAATGTTATGTGAACTTAAAAAGTTGATGGGTTCAAGGATCAAAACTATAAACTAAAGTGGTAATTTAATAAACTCTTCCCAGCAGTTACAAATTACCAGTTAAAAAATGACTCTACGGAAGGAAAGCAACTCACAAAGGAAAAAAACATGACTAACAAATAATAAAGATCTTTGACTAAATATTTACAAATAAAATGTCTGTCAGGGTGCCTAGGTGGCTCAGTCAGTTAATTACCTGCCTTCCTCTTAGGTCACGATCCCAGAGTTCTGGGATCAAGTCCTGTATCACCCATTGGGCTCCCTGCTCAGTGAAGAGCCTGCTTTTCCCTCTCCCCTTGCTCCTCCCCCTACATGCTCTCTCTTTCTCGTCAAATAAATAAAGTCTTAAAAAAAAATCTACATTAAGATAACAGTGTGATACTAGGGGTTGTTTGTTTGTTTGTTTGTTTGTTTTTTAACTCCAAAAAATTGTCCTATTTTTTAAAGCTTTTATTTATTTGAGAGAGAGAGAGAGAGAAAGTAGGGGGCGAGGCAGAGGGAGAAGGACAAGCAGGTTTCCCCCTGAGCAGGGAGCCCAACACAAAAGGGGGCTTCATCCAAGATCCTGAGATCATGACCTAAGCCAAAGTGAGACACTTAACTGACTGAGCCACTCAGGAGCCCCTCAAATTGTCCTATTTTAAAAATTAATAACAGCAATTGCACTAAGAGAACAAAAAAAATTTTAAAAAAACAGTTAATTCCTTATATTGATGGAAGCAATATTAATTGATATAGCCTTCCTGGCAACTGGGTGACATGTACACAAATCTTCTGGCAATTAAAAAAATATATACCAAACATCTTGAAATATATGTTTATCAACTTAGAAAGACCTCTCCTAAAAAGTCGTTCAGAGGATATATTAAATGATATTTGCAAAAACATAGCTGCATTAAGGGCTATAAATGTCCAATAATCTAGGTTAACTACTCGTGTTTCACAAATTGATATGTAGAGTTACTCAAAATTATCACTACTCAGAAAGCTCATTTTTGTAAAGAATAAAAATGTATATGCATATATAAATATAAATACATGTAATTTCCAGAATATATACCAGGAAACGTCTGTGATATCTATTTTTTACTATTCCATTATTTCTATTTTCCTATTCTATTTTGCTCATCTACATTTATAATTTTTGTGCAGTGATCATATATTTAATAAAGTTTTAAAAAATAATCTAATAATTATTTTACAAAGATGGCCTATGCCTCAAATATATCATCCAAAAACATCTCCTTAAGCTGTGATCCTTTATTTTTTTTAAAGATTTTATCTACTTGACAGAGATCACAAGCAGGCAGAGAGGAAGGCAGAGAGAGAGAGGAAGGGAAGCAGGCTTCCCGCTGAGCAGAGAGCCCAATGCGGGCTGGATCCCAGGTCCCTGAGATCACAACCTGAGCGGAAGGCAGAGGCTTAACCCACTGAGCCACCCAGGCGCCCCGCTGTGATCCTTTTTAAAGAAAGAAAATTGGGTAATGATTTAAAAACCTGCAGAGCCATGCAGTCAGCACCTTTCCCCTCTCTGACCCGTCCCTCTGCACCCTGGTGGAAGAGCCCCACAGCTGTGTTTGTAAGGGCTAATGCTGTTGGAACCAGAGGTGGGTGTTTGTACGAACAAGGCCACTCAAAGTCTCTTTCCCTGTATCTAGAACTGAAATTCAGATCGACTAGTGAGCAATGCCCGAACTGAAAACAAACCCAGGGGCTCCTTGTGGCTCCCTCATTAGGCGTCTGCCTTTGGCTCAGGTCGTGATCCCGGGGTCCTAGGATTGAGGCCTGCATCCGGCTCTCTGCTCAGTGGGCAGCCTGCTTCTCCCTCTCCCACTTCCTCTACTTTTGTTCCCTCCCTCTCTGTCAAATAAATAAATAAAATCTTTAAAGAAAGCAAACAAACCCAGAGCTATGGTATGTTGTAAGAAAAAGGTAGAGGGAATTAGTCTACTGAGAGATAGAAAGAAGGTGAGGAAAGAACAGAGAATATGATAGACTGTGGTGTAACAGAAAGATGAAAAGGAATAATCCTAGTTTTGAGCTCTTTCAAATCTACCGGGCCTGATTGTACTTCCTGTCTCAGGATTCCAGGAGAAACCTAAATCCTATGATAAGCTATTTTAGTAAGTTTCTGTTATTTGCAAAGAATAAGTATAGATTAAGAAATAGTCTATCAGTTAAGATAGCGAAAAACACACTAACAATTTTAACCAGAAAATTTAATAGAAGGAATGGATTTAACTGTTACAGGAGGATCAAAAAGAGAAAAATAGGAACCTGGAAGTATCACAGAGGTAGCAAATGCAGTAGGAAGCTACCACCTGTAGGGAAGAAAGAAGCAATACTATAAAGACTAGGAGTTTGAAAACAGGGAGCTGCCTGGGGCTTGTAACTCAGTGATTTTAGAGAAGAGGCCCCAAGGACCTGGGACTCAGACAGCTGAGAATATGATGCCAGTCAATGGTGCTGGTATCTCTGAGAAGGCAAAGAGAGACTGGTGGTAGCAGTCTGGGGCAAGAAGTCAAAAGCAGAACCAACTGCTGCTGTTATCTTCTGCCACTTCCAGCGTGAATAACCATTGCTCAGGTGGTGTTGACGGTGACAAGAGGCAATGCAGGAAAGAACACAACCCTCTTCCCTTTGTCAGTCTCCAGTCTTCCTTTAGAATTCTCTATTGTCGAAGTCTATGAGGGAGGCAACTGGCAAAACAGAAATGTGGTTTGTATAGTCCCAGCCCTAGTAATACAAGGCAGAATAGAAAACAGTAGGTTTGAGGCAGCAAGAAAATGGCTTAATAACAAGCAAATATGGTAGAAGTAAATTCTATGTTACTTCTTAATTCTGTTTATGCCAAATACACAATCTAAAAATACTTTCCAAATGAATGAATTAACACTGTAGAGAAACCATAGAAATCATTCAATAGATAAATTAGCAAATTCGGGGAAATTTGCTATTTTGGCAGCCTGTGTTCTGCTAAAAAAAGTCTTTTAATTAGCTTTGTTCAGTCCTTCATATAATTAAGTTTGTGAATTTAGGAGCAATTTTATATATTTCAGTTGAACAAAAATGAGAAATTGTTAGTATGCTTTTTTGTTGAAAAATATTAAATTTTGACAGTACCAAAACCTAAGGTAAGAAAGAATAGAAAGATAAAAATAAATGGTAACTATGTGAGGTGATGAATACGTTAACTAACTTGATTGTGTTAATCACTTCACAATGTATGCTTATATCAAAACATCACATTGTATACCTTAAACATACACAGTTATTTGTCAAAAAATAGAAAAATTAAATACTCTTAAATCTATTAAAGAAAATAAATTTACTTTTATAAAACAAAGAAAACCACATTCTCTAAAAACTTCCCTAGTGAAAATTTCCAAACACTGACATAACAAATAAGACCAATCCTAGATAAGTTCTTTCAAAGAATAGAGGAAGAGTAGATACGTCCTATTTCATTTTTGCCAACATAGATATTATAAGAGAAATTACAGACCACCCTCTTTTGCAAATACAGAGGCAAAACTCCTTTTAAAATACTGTCAAGTCAAATATAGCTATATATAAAAAGGATAATGCATCAAAACTAACTGGGATTTATCCCAGGAATATAAGGTTAGATAAACATTCAAAAATTAACCTGTGTAATTTTTACATTAACAGAATAAAGGAAAAATAATCATTTCAATAAGTACAAAAATAGTATTTGATAAAATCTAATATCTACCCATAATTTAAAAAAACAACAACTCTTCCCATAGAAAGGACTAATGGTATTCTTATAATGGTTGTCTATGAACGATCCATAGCTAACATCATACTTACTGATGAGAGAGTAAATACCTTGACTTCACCCTGAAGTCAAGAAAAAGACTCAAATGTCAACACCCACCATTCCTATTCAACATGGTACCAGAGGTCTTAGCCTGTGTTATAAGACAAGTAAAAAAAAAAAAAAAGGGTAAAAAGATCAGAGAGAAGGAAGCAAAACTTTGTTTATAACATTGTGTATATTTTTTAAAAGCCAGGAAAACTATTGGAAATAATAAATGATATTGGCAAAACTGTAGGATTAACAGGATCAATAACAAAGTTATTAACAAGGTTAATATATAAAATTGGTTTTGTGGGGGGATGCCTGGGTGGCTCAGTCATTAAGCCTCTGCCTTTGGCTCAGGTCATGATCCCAAGGTCCTGGGATCAAGCCCTGCATTGGACTCCCTGATCACCGGGAAGCCCGTTTCTCCCTCTCTCATTCCCCGTGCTTATGTTCCCTCTCTTGCTGAGTCTTTCTCTCTGTCAAATAAATAAACAAAATCTTTTTAAAAAATTATCTTTTTCTACATACTAGCAATGAATAAGTGGAAAATAAATTTTTTTTAATTTTTTGAAAGGTTTATTTTACTTTTTTATGTGAGCCCCATGCCCAAAATGGGGATTGAACTTACGAACCTGAGATCAAGAGTCACATGTTCTTCTTACTAAGCCAGCCAAGCCCTCTCTAAGGAAAGTAAAATTTAAAATCCGTGTCATTTGCAATAGCATCAAGATCATCAAATACCTAAAACTAAATCTAATAAAAAATTTGCAATGCCTCTACAATAAAAATTTCAAAAGCTTACTAAGAAAAATCAAGTAAATAGAGTAACATTCACCATATTTATGGCTTGGCAGCTTCGATATTTTTAAAATATCAATTCTCCCCAAATTAACTTCTGATTTCAATGTAATTCCAACCAAAAATTCAAGAAGATGTGTATTTGTGAGTATGTAAACTGACAAGATATTTCTAAGAGTCACATAGAAATTCAAGGAAACTTGAAAAGCGACAATCTTAGATAAAAATAGACTTAGAGGACTTAGACTATCATATTTCACAACTTGTTATAATGCCACAATAATTAAAACTATAGCATTTTTGCAAGGATAGGTAAATAGGATGATTGAACTAAGTGGCAGAAGCACCACAGCAATTCATGGAGAAATGAATTGCTTTTCAATAAATTGCTCTGCAGTAATTGAAAATCTATGAAAAATAAAAAGGAGCTTGCCTCTTTACTTCATGCACTATGCAGAAATTAAACTGAGGTGTATCCAAGGCAAATGTGAACAGTAAATAAATGAGGCAAAAAGAATAGGGGAAAACCCAGGGGATAATATCTTTATTATTTGGGGATGGGCAAATATTTCTTACACAGAACACAAAAAAAGCAGTAGCAATAAAAAATGGATATGTTGGATTGCTTTAAAATGAATAACCTCTTTTCATTAAAAGACACCATTATTGGGTCTGAAAAGGTTACCAGGAAATGATATTTGCAGTTTCTGCAACTGTCAAGGGCTTATATAACAGTTTATACAAATGCCCAGGATATTTAAGAACTCACACAAATCCATTTAAAAAGACAAGACAATACAAGAGAAAATTGAGCCAAAAACGGTAACAGGCATTACAAAGAAGAGGAAAGTGAAATGGCTAGTAAGTACATAAAAACATGTTCAAGTTTACTGTACTACCAAACTCCACAAAAATAACAGAATGAGAAGAATTGACAAGGATGTGTTGGGGCACCTGGGTGGCTCAGTTGGTTAAGCGGCTGCCCTTGGTTAAGCGGCTGCCTTTGGCTCAGGTCATGATCCCAGGATCCTGGCATTGAGCCCCACATTGGGCTCCCTGCTTGACAGAGAGCCTGCTACTCCCTTTCTCACTCCTCTGCTTGTGTTCCCTCTCTCACTGTCTCTCTCTCTCTGTCAAATAAATAAAAATAAAATCTTAAAAAAAAAAAAAGATGACAAGGATGTGGAACAATTGAAATTCTCATACACTGCAGTATATGTCTATTTACACTGATATTATCACTTGGGAAAATTGTTTGGCAATATCTACTCATGTGGAACATACACACACCTTATCAAGTTTTGGGGGTTCCTTTTTTATTTAAATTCAATAAATTAACATATAGTGTATTATTAGTTTGAGGTAAAGTTCAGTGATTCATCAGTTGCATAGAACACCCAGTGCTCATTCCATCATGTGCCCCCCTTAATGCCCATCACCCAGTTATCCCATCCCCACACCCTTCTCCCCTCCAGCAACCCTCAGGAAACCTTTGTTTCCTATCCTCAAGAGTCTTTTATGGTTTGTCTCCCTCTCTGATTTTGTCTTGTTTTATTTTTCCAGGGTTTGTTTCTTTTAGGAACCAGAATCATGCTGTATGTGTTGTCCTTTGATGTGCTTGTTGGAGATGTTCTCAGCCTAGCATACTCCGTTTTCCATTATATATTCCACAGAATTAGTGTCACTGTTTGGGTTGCTTCATTCTGCTGTTATAATCATGCCCACTTTTGTGCACAAACTTGAGCACAGGGGCTGGAATTTGAGGGGAAGAGTGTCAGTTTGAGCCCTTGGCAATCTGCAGTGAAGGTGTGTTGACTTGGCATTGAGCAGGTGGTAGGCAGTGCATGCTGACTTGGGCAGGAGGCAGCTGCTGCATTTGGGTCCCACAGGCTGATGGCATCATGTGTGTTAGGGATGTGGCTGGTTTTGCTTTTAACTTTCATTTTTCTTTCTTTTTTTTTTAATAATCTCTTTAAAATTTTTTAAAATTTTTTCAGTGTTCCAAGATTCATTGTTTATGCACCACACCCAGTACTCTATCCAATATGTGCCCTCATTAATACCCACCATCAGGCTCAAATACCCTCTACTCCACTCCCCTCCAAAACCCTCATAGTTTGTTTCTCAGAGTCCTCAGCCTCTCTTGGTTCATCTCTCCCTCCAATTTCCCTCAGTTCACTTATCCTTTCCTTCTCCTATGTCCTCCATGTTATTCCTGATGCTCCACAAGTAAGTGAAACCATATGATAAATTACTCTCTCTGCTTGACTTATTTCACTCAGCATAATCTCCTCCAGTCTTGACATGTTGATACAAAAGTTGGTTATTCATCCTTTCTGATGGAGGCATAGTATTCCATTGTATATATGGACCATATCTTCTTTATCTGTTCGTCTGTTTGAGGGCATCTTGGCTCATTCCACAGTTTGGTGACTGTGGCCATTGCTGCTATGAACACTGGAGTACATATGGCCCTTCTTTTCACTGCCTCAGTATCTTTGGGGTAAATACCCAGTAGGGCAATTGCAGGGTTTTTCTGAGAAACTCTATCTCTCCTTCTATTATAAATGAAAGCCTTGCTGGGTAGAGTATTCTTGGCTGTAGATTTTTTCCTTTTAGAAGTTGGAATTTATCATGCTGCACTCTTCTAGCCTGCAGAGTTTCTGCTGAAAAACCCACTGATAGCCATATGGGGTTTCCCTTGTATGTCACTGCTTTTCTTTCTCTTGCTGCTTTTAAAATTCTCTCTTTATCACTACTTTTGGCCATCTTATTTACTTTGTGTGTTGGTGCAGACCTCTTTGGGTTGGTTTTGTTGGAGGCTCTCTGTGCCCCCTGGATCTGGATTTCTCTTTCCTTTGCCAGATTCAGGATGTTTTTAGTAATTATTTCTTCAGACAAATCTTCTGTCCCCTTTTCTCACTCTTCTCCTTCTGGGATCCCTATCATGCCACTGTTATGCTTGACAATGTCACTGAGTTCCCTGGGTCTATTTTCATTTTGTCTATTTTTTTTCTCTCTTATCTGCCCAGCTTAATTACTTTCCATTACTCTGTCCTCCAGGTGGCTGATCCGTTCTTCTGCTTCCTCTTGTTTGCTATTTATTCCAGGTGGTCTATTTTATTTCCATTCAGTGAGTCCAGTAGCTCTAATTGGTTCTTTTTTATGTCTACCATCTCTTGGTGGAGGGTCTCAGAGAAGTTCTGCACTCCTTTCTCAATTCTAGCAAGTTTCTTTATGAGACCATTACTTTAAATTCACTATCAGACATATCACTCATCTCTATTATGTTTAGGCCTCTTGTTCTGATTTTCTTCCGCTCCTTCATTTGGAACATATTCTTCTGTCTCCTCATTCTGTCTAACTCTGGGTCTGTTTCCTTCCCACACTTGACAGTAGTGGCTTTATGAAGAAAAGGGCCTGCAGTGCAATGTCTCCTGTTCCCCAGAACCTGGCACTTCAGAGGTGTCTCTTATGTGTGTTGTTACAGCAGTGTCCTACTCTTGTGGTGGAGCTGTGTTTGCCTTCAGTCCAGCCTGCCATGGCTTTCTGCATGTTGTGGGCAGAGTCTGGTCCCTGTGGTATTAGTGGGCCAGTTGGGGGTTGCCCTCGTCTTGAGTTGAGTCAGACCAGGTGTTTACCAGAGATGAAGTAGCACACAACTGCAGGCACTTTCCCTGTGTTGTCCCTGAGAAGATTTTGTTGGTGGGTGAGGTCTGCAGTCAAACCAGCTGCCTCCCTCCAGCCCACTGCTGGAGTCACAGTCAGGCTGACGTGTGCTTCTCTCCCCCTCTCCCCAAAGCAGGACTCACTTGGAGTGGTGCTGGCCCTTGTCTGGTCTGTGTACACACTGCCAGGCTTGTGGCACTGCTTTGATGGGGTCTTACCAAGAGTGATCAGAGATGGTCAGTCTGCTTTGCTGTGGCCTCTTATCTATGTCATGCCATGGAGAGTCTGTTTGGCCAGCTTTCTAGTTGTTTTCTGGGTTATTTATGCCATTGTGGGTGCTCTCTGGGTGGCTACATGGGAAGAGATGAGCCTAGGGTCCTCCTACTCTGTCATCTTCCCCTTATCAAGTTTCTATTCCTAGATATATACTTAAGAGAAATGCCTACAAATGTTAATAAGGACATATACAAGAATATTCATGGCAGTGTTGTTTGAATAAATCAAAACTGAATTAATGTCAATGTCTATTTCCAGTAAAACTGGTCAGTAAATTGTGATATTTATTTTTTAAAGATTTTTATTTATTTATTTGACAGAGGGAACACAGAGAGGGGGAGTAGCAGGCAGAGAGAGAAGTAGGCTCTCCACTGAGCAGGGAGCCCAATGTGGCACTTGATCCCAGAACCCTGGGATCATGACCTGAGCAGAAGGCAGATGCTTAACTGATTGAGCCACCCAGGTGTCCCGTCTTCCTTCTGTTGAACCCAGTATCAAAACTGAGCCACTCAGGTGCCCCATAAATGGTGGTATATTTTTTTAAAAGATTTTATTTATTTATTTGACAGAGAGAGAGAGACATCACAAGTAGGCAGAGAGGCAGTTAGATGGAGAGGGGGAAACAGGCTCCCCGCTGAGCAGAGAGTGCAATGTGGGGCTTGATCCCATGACCCTGAGACTATGACCTGAGCCAAAGGCAGAGGCTTAACAGACTGAGCCAAGCAGGTGCCCCAAATGGTGGCATATTTTTAAAAACAAGATGCTGTAGGGACACTTGAGTGGTGCAGGTGGTAAATTGTGCAACTCTTGGTTTCAGCTGAGGTCATGATCTGAGTCTCTCTCTCTGTCAAATAAATAAATAAAATCTTTTTAAAGATTTTAAAAGATAATAATTTTTTTAATTTTTTTAATTTATTTTTTTTAAAGCTTTTATTTCTTTATTTGACAGACAGAGACCACAAGCAGGCAGAGAGGCAGGCAGAGAGAGAGAGGAGGAAGCAGGCTCCCCACTGGGCAGAGAGCCCGATGCGGGGCTCGATCCCATGAACCTGGGATCATGACCGGAGCCGAAGGCAGAGGCCTCAACCCACTGAGCCACCCAGGCACCCCGAAAGATAATCAACAATTTTAAAGATAATTAATAATTTACCTAAACTCACTGATCTGGTCAATGAGAATGGATACATTCTCAAGTCTCTTGGATTTTATGAGATCTAGGAGTTGTGGGATCTAGCCCCGCATGGGGCTCTGCACTTTTTACAGAGTCTACTTAGATTTTCTCTCCCTCTCTCTTTGCCCCTCCCTCCTGTGCTCTTTCCCTCTAAAGTAAATGAATAGATTTTAAAAAAAGAAAAAAGATTTTTAAAAAACCCAGGATGCTATAAATTAGTGACAATGTTCAAACTATAGTTTCATACAATAGCACAAATATACTGTGAGAAGAAAGAAGCCATAATCAAAAAAGAATATATTTCAAGATTCCATTCACAGAAAGTTGTTTTTTTTTTTAATGGGCAAAACTAATTCCATTAATTCATGATATTGGTTACCTTGAAATAAGAAGGACAGGATGGGGCATAAAGAGACCTACTGGGGTGCTCATAATGTGCTGGTTAAGTGGGCATGTTCATTTTGTGAAAACACATTAAGCTACTCATATGATTTGTGTGCCTTTAAAATGTATGTTATAATCCAATAAAGTTTACATTAACAAACCTGAATGGAAAGATTAAGCAGCTAATTAGACACAGATGAGTAATAATGTGCTGACTGGAAGACAGATCTGAAAAACCGAAAAATACAGCACAAGGAGAAAACATGAAAAATTAATACAGAAGGTAGGGGCACGTGGGTGGCTCAGTCGGTTAAGCGTCTGCCTTCAGCTCAGGTCATGATCTCAGGGTCCTGGGATCGAGCTCCACATCGGGCTCCCTTCTCGGTGGGGAGTCTGCTTCTCCCTCTCCCACTCCCCCTACTTGTGTTCTCTCTCTCTCTGTGTGTCTCTCTCTGTCAAATAAATAAATAAAATCTTAAAAAAAAAAGATACAGAAGGTAGACCTGAATGAGGATAAATGCAAATAGATACACACTTAGATACAGTGTAGTGAGATACAGAATGATACAAATCAATAATGAAGAAAATGACCACCATGACATAATAGAATGTCAGGAATCTGAGCTTTTTCTTAGTAATATCAGAACAAAATTATTTCATATATATGAACATCAGTTTCCTTGTTCAAAATACGTAGGAGGAGGAGAGAGAGAGGGACTTGTGTAAGATGAGTTCTACACTTCTTGATCTATGCTTCTTGATCTTTTAATATTCTTGATTAGACAAAACCTCATTTTCCTCTTTTCCCTTGAAGAAATTGGTATTTTTAACATCTCATGCTTCATGGTTTTTATTCACATATGTGCCATGGTAATAATTTCACTGTCTGGTACTGGGTTTTGAATAAAAACAAAACTGCAGTATTTGATCATAAATATATAAGGAATATTTTTTCATGGAAGCATGCATACATATTTTGATGGAATTGTTTTTCTGCTTTAAGGCATGATTTGGATATTTTTGCAGGACAAGGATAATGTGTTGGGAATATATTAGAGTTCATTATGAAAACAAGTTGAATTCGTATCAGGTACAGAAACGATACATTTGAGTCCAAGAGAATAGTGCCAAACAAATTACAATTGTCGTTTGTCAGTGATCTTTAAATAGGGTGTTATAGAACCTTGGCTAGGAAGATCATAATAGCTACCCTGTATTGAACAGGTGCTAGGTGTCAACTGTTTTGTGTGTTTTCTTTTAACACTCTCTTATAAACCATATTATAGTGTTGTACGTAGTGACCATGAGATAAAATATATATGGGGAAATGATGAGGGGATTGAGGCTCAAGGATTAATAATTTACCTAAACTCACTGATCTGGTCAGTGAGAATGGATCCATTCTCAAGTCTCTTGGATTTTATGAGATCACTGTCTTTCCCACTTTGAGATTATGATGTTTTACAATCTCCAGAAAGAGAATGCCTTGCATTCTTATTTCATATCAGGAAAGTTGTTCCCTATGAAACATCTCTGCCACATTTGAATCTGAAGAAAATATATACCAAATGAAGAAAAGTCTATAGAAATGCAGGAAATAATATTGGGAAGTTGTGGGGTTTTTTTTAAGTAAATTGTTATTATCTGGTGAACAGTATAAAATCTTGACATAAAAAAGAAAAATTGGGGACACCTGGGTGGGTCAGTAAGTTGAGTGTCCCACTCTTGATTTGGGCTCAGGTCATGATCTCAGGGTCAATGAGATTGAGCCTCCCAGAGGGCTCCGTGGTCAGCACAAAAGCTGCTTGTCCCTTTCCCCCTCCACTCCTTCCCCATGTGTGTGCTTGTGCATGCGTACACTTTGGCTCTTTTCTAAAGCCATAAATTCAGTGGGTAGTAGTCTTATAAGAACTGTCTTACTAGAATGTCTTGCAGAAATATGACATTGGGTTACTAATTTAGGATCTGTTTAAAGATAGCAGTATTAATTCCCTCTTTGTTTTCTCTGTTATCCAGAATAAATTACCTTATTTGGAGGAAGGTGCTTCTGAGGCAAGAAGCAGAACAAAGCAGCTCAAAGTTTCTAACTCTTAAAAGTAGTGATCGTTCCTTATTAAATCAGTGGTCATAGATCAGCAAGGCTGCCTCCAAAGGTAATTTCGGATGAATCAAGCCCTAGGAAATCAAGGCAATGGTTTCCTACACACATGTTAGTTTGAGTGTGTCTCACAGTGCCTAAGGCAGTAACAGATCCCACAGCAATGAGCATGCTAATAAAGTGGCTGGATGTACAAGTGGGGAAAGAGTTGTTGAATAGGGCGCTAGTCTAGTTCAACCACAAGGTTTCTTTCTGTTCTACGTTTTCACAACAAAGTGGTTATGCACGCTCAGGTAAATCTCAAGAGGTTGAGTGATGATTCACAAGCCCATTGGAATGTTTCCACTTGAAATGTAGCCATAAAAAGGTATGCTGTCTGGCTTGCTCAGTAGAGTAGGTGACTCTTGATCTTGGGGTTGTGAGTTTGAGCCCCACGTTGAGGGCAGAGATGACTTAAATAAGTTTTAAGAAGTAGTCATACATAATTAAACATAAATGTAGTCATTATTTTGGTAATGCTATTGATTGCTTAATGCTGCTAGTTTTTTTAACAGTGAGAGGTACAGAGTATGTACCACTGCCCCTAATATGCCATTTTGGCATGTTGATTATTTTGAGTCAAAGTTAAGAAACAGTAAGGACACTCTGAACTCCATCTGACCCTTCTGAAAGCAGAAAATAAATCTCCCTGTGAAAGATACCCTCCCTATTCCAGGAGGAAGAAAAACATCATTATCGCCAGAGACAGGAAATTTCGGGCTGAGAAGGCTGTGTAAACAAACCTTGTTGTGTCTTGACGATTTCACTACTCCAAGCCCAAACTTCTTTCTCTTGTCAATTCTTCACAAATTTATGGCTTGTATAAAAGGCACAAAAGACATCTACTTTGCTCACTTCTTTGAGTACTGCATTTTGATGGGCTCCTGTACATATGAAATTCATTTTTTTCCCTGTTAATCTGTGTCTTATGTCAATTTAATTATTAGGCCAGCCAAAGCACCTCAAAGGGAAGTAGAGAGCAAGTAGAGAGGTAGAGAGGTTTCCTCTCCTCCAGCAGAAGAGGGAAATGTGAGGGCTTGGTGTTATTGCCAGTAGGCTACACAGACACCCGCCCAACTGGAACGGAAGCTATGCCAGGCTTTCAGTTAATGGGGTTTCTCAGTCAATCAGCAATAGTTGCTGACTGCCTGCTCTAGGGGTTCACTTTTCCAGGTAAACTCTGTGTCGTTAGATTTTCTATGTATAGCTACGAATGCCTTTCCAAGATTTGGTAGAAGGGGAAATGAGTTTGCTTTAAGAGACAAACACTGGGTCATAGGGTAGTTCTATTTTCAACTTTTTGAGGAACCTCCACGCTGTTTTCCAGAGAGGTTGCACCAGCTTGCATTCCCACCAACAGTATGACCCAGCAATTGCACTACTGGGTATTTACCCTAAAGATACAAACGTAGTGATCCGAAGGGGCACGTGCACCCGAATGTTTATAGCAGCAATGTCTACAATAGCCAA